>JAABOM020073778.1:0-35288 GCA_011800125.2 Solanum clarkiae | reverse complement strand
TGTTATTCTCTTCTGAATCGATGATGTGAATTTGGATACTATGAGGCTTGTTTAGGGACTCTTAGATTCTCATTCATCATGTCACTCGTAGACCCTAGGTGTAGGTTGTGACACCAATGCAAAAAAACAAGTATAAGTTGGGATAGCAAAGTATATAACGAGAACAGGATATAATAGCCATAACCTCATAAATGCTAGGTCATGTGTATTAACTAATACAACAATACCATCAACAAGTGTCTCATCATCACCCTATCATCTGTAATCCAACTGTCACAGAAGTTGAACTCCACAAGTCACCAAGATAGTATCATAAGCCTCTAATACATCAAAAATATTCTCAATTTATCCGTTAACTCCACAAATAGTCGCACAAGTCTTGTATTATTATAATACTATCCAAAACATATCAAATTCCATAATATCATAATGATATCCAAAGTTATCTCAATTCTCATGATTTTTTCTTAGGATATCAATAAGATCATCATTTACTCAGTACTCAACATAACCAACATCACGTTCCCATCAATTTTAATCATATCATGTTATGGGCTCATAGTTCAATCTACATCTCACAATTATCACATAAGCGTGATCAATAACTCAACTCTAATCCTAAAAAGATTAGTTGAACCTACCTTGATGTCGAAATCACATTCGGACAAGCTTTTAATCAACTCAAGCCTCCAAACGATCCCCGAATAAATCAATCACAATAAAAAATAGATATTACCAACAAGAGATGCATTTGAACCCATATTGGCACGAATTAGGCTTCGAGACAAAATGATCAAAATTAGGGCTAATATTCAAAGTTTTCGAGTCTGAAAATTGATTTCAAAATTAGATTCTACAAAAAAAATTAGAGTTCATCAGTGAAAATCTCACTAAAATCGAGTACAAATTTATAGAGAAATCACCATTTAGAGTTTCAAATTCATATACCAAAAATCCGCAATTTTAGACATTCAAAATCATGAAATTCAAGACAAAATCAAGATAAAAATCATGAAGACTAATCAAATGATGTTTGAAACACTTACTCAAAAGATTTATATGAAACTCTCTTCAAAAGTCACCTCTCAAATCTTGAAATATCAAAAATAGAGTAAAAATGATAATTTTATGTCTTGAAACCTGACTTAGATAAAATGTACTCTGCGATCACAGATAATTATCCGCGAACACAGAGAAGAAAGCCAATTATACCTCTACAAACGTGGAAGTTTGTCCCCAAACACGGAGAAGAAAATGGGGTTGCACTAGATGCTTCACACCAGCAATAGCAAAATCTTAAAACAGACTCCTAAGGTCCATCTAGAACCAAAATTTCACAAACTAAACATATATCCGCATGGAAACGGCGATTCGGACCCAACAAAATAATCAAAATCTGATTCTGAGGCCTCCACGGTATATTTACCAATGCAAATCAAATAAAGTAATTTAAAACTCAAAATACTGAAACGAGCCTCGGTAACTCCTAAAATTATGACAAGACCATTACTAGTGTTAGGGCTAAAATAATTAAGTGAATTCAAAGAAATCCTAGATCCTTCTTCCCAATTTCAACTTAAAAATGAACTCCATGCCTCGGTACTAATTCTATCTCACTCATCATTCAAACCTTTCAAACCAACATAATCTTTGAAGTTAAACTAAACCAAGAAACATATCGTATAAGTAGATGAATTGAAGAAAGCAAAATGAAAAGAATGATGCCCAAACCCTAGCCGCCAAAATTTCTTGCCGGAAAATGGAGTTGGAGTTCCAAAAAAGTGGTCGGGAAAAGATTGGGGGAAAGAGATTTGAGTAATCCTTGGTAATTAGAGTTAAATATGAGGTCAAAATAATTTGACCCCTATTTATACCTTATAGGGTTTTACCTTTAAAAATTACTGAGTCGGGTCTACGAAACCCCGACAATGACTCGTAGCTTGGTCTACGACTCGTATGTCCTAGTCTCATAGACCTCTCAACACTTGGAAAATTTTAAAAACATACATGGGTTCTATGAACCCGATTCACGATTTATAGTGTAGACTACGAGTCATAAAGTTGGCTCGTAGATGGAGTGCACTATGAGCCTTCTCACTGTAACTCTCTACGAGATAGGACTATGAATCATAAAGTGCAATATAACTCGTAGGCTTGGCCGTAGAGATTGCATCAGATGTAATTTCTGTAATTTTTGTCCTGAACCTATATGCTCCTCACAAAATGCACTTGCACCTTAAATGCAACAAACCCAACATCAAAAATATCAATCAAAACATAAACAAACACTTAATTCAGAATTCAAAAACTGAAAACAAACATCAAACTAATCTAGAACATGAGAAATGGTTAGATTGCCTCCTAAGTAGCGCATGATTTATTATCCTGGCACGACTTAGCCATCTTGAGTACTTAGAATTCTGCAATAGCCCAAACTTTACTTTTCAGTTCATCCGGATGCTTCATAGATTGGCGGATATCAAAAATCACTTCTTCATCATTCACCCTAAATCTGAGTTGATCAAAATCGATATCGACCAGCGCTCTCCCTGTGGCAAAAAATGATCTTCCCAAGATAATAGGGACCTCAAAATCAACTTCACAATCAAGAATCGCAAAATCTGCTAGGAATATTAATTTGTCGACTTTCACCAACACATCAAAAAGTAGTCCTTCTGATTTCTTGATTGTTCTATCTGCCATTAATAATCTCATTCTCTTAGAAGTGGAAGAACCTAAACCAAGCTTTTTGAAGATTGCAAGAGGCATCAAGTTTATACTAGCTCCCAAATCGCACAAGGCCCTTGTGAATTCTACATCACCAATGGTACAAGGGATGGTAAATGCACCGGGATTCTCCTTTTTTGGAATAAGGATTTAGTGGTAATTGCACTACAATGTAGGAGCTCTTGCAAAAACTCTTGGCATACCGTGCACTTCTTAGTCACCAAATCCTTTATATATTTAGCATAAATGGGCATTTTGTCTAACGCTTCGATTAAGAGAACGTTAATAGAGAGTTGTTTCAACATGGAGAGGAAATGCTTAAACTTAACATCCTCCTCTTTTTGCTTGAGTCTTTGGGAAAAGGGAGAAGGAGGTCTTGGGATGGCCTTACCCTTCTTTGGCTCCTTAACCACTTCACCCCTTCTCCTCCTTCATTCACAGCCTTCTCCGAAAGTATCTCTTCATGCGCATCATCCACATCTACCGATATTGGAGGATCAATGGTACCCTTACCACCTCTAGTTGTGACTGTCATACAATACCCCTCATTCTTTGAATATTAAATCGTATTACTTGGCAATGTACCTTTTTGGCATTGATTTAGTTGAGAGGACACTTGACCGAATTGTTGCTCAAGTTGTTTAATGGCCATTGAATGAGACTATATCTTTCGATTAATACTTGAGATATTCGATTTCAGTCCCTTCAAAATCTCATCTTGTGTTTCAGCCTTTTTCATCAAACGGTCAAACATTTGTTCAATTCTTAAATTGCTAGCCCCGGCATCACGATTATGAGTTGGCACATACAGACCATTCCTAAACCCATCTCTTCTAGCCACTCGGCTTCTAGCACCCAATTCCTTTCAAAATAACCACCATGGTTATCTCTATAAGCACTTTTTTTATTGTATTTCCGACCTTCATTCCCGGAACCTTGACGCTAATAGTCTGAATTAGACCCTTGGGCATTGTTTCGAAAACTCATGCTTGATCTCTAACAAAGCAAGCATCTTCATTATGATATTGATCTTCATACATGGGTACTCTAGGAGGTTGGTAGACTACCGTGTGCACTGTTTCATGATTTTGTTTAACCACCAAATCCATACTTGTATGAAGTTGAGCAAGTTGTTGCATGATCTCCTCGTTGATCTTAGCCTGCTCCGAACTAAAATTCACGGCACATGAGCTCCTTATAGAAGCTCTCTCCTTTTTCCCCTATGCACGATTGGTTTTGATAACTTGCTCCATTCTCTCGGCAATCCTTGTAAAGGGATGATCGAAGAACATGCCTCCAATAATGGTATCGGCACAAGCTTGACTATTCTCGTCAAGAGCTGACAAAAAATCTCTACTAAGGCATCATCCATGGTCTTATGGTCTGGAACACTTTCAAAAACTTTCTAAATGTCTCCCACATTATGCTAATGGAATCACCAGGAAATTGCTTAAAATTGTTGATTTGATCTTCCAATTTGAGCTTCTTTGACCTCGGAAGTACATTTCCAAAAAAGCCTTCTATAAATCTGCCCAAGTGGTGATTGAGATTTGTGGGAGCTCAAATAACCACACCACTGCATTACCAGTAAGAGATAGAGGGAACACACACAACCCTACATCATACTTGGAAAGATTTTATGTCCTCATTACACTTTTGCACATGAAATCTACATTATGCAAATGGCTATGAGGATCCTTGGATGGTAGACCCACAAAAAGACCACGATTACAAAGCACATGGAGAAATCCACTAGAAATCGTGAACTTAGTGTTGGCCGGCAATGGTGGCAAACTATAGCTCTTGTTACGTCCATGGCCATGGGATTCAGTCTATATTGATTCCATCCATAAGCATTCTCGTTGAAGTCCCTAGGTTGTGGCCTATTCTCCAGTGGTGGTGGATTGTCATCCCTATCCTCATCATCATCATTTCGGTTCATAGCTTCACTAACCGCAATATTCGCATATGCTTGAGCCATTCTTCTTGTGACCCATTGGATCTCTAAGTCAATTAGAGCTAAGAGATTGCCTTGACTTCTTGTACTGGTCATACAATACCTAATATACCCTGCAAATAAACAAAACAAACAAAAACAAAAACAAAAACAAAAGTAGAATACAAGAGAACAAAGAAATTAATACTTGAATTATACTACTAGTGAATCCAAATCAACGATTCGCCGGATTCCCCAACAACGATGCCATTTTTCTTGATGGTCACGCTCCAAATATGCCTATATTTCAAGGTCAAAGCGATTGTCAAGTAATAAACCTAACCAAGGTTAGGGTCGAATCCCACAGGGAATACGGGACTTTGCAACTTGTTTCACCAATAGACCATTCAAGAATTGACTAACTCAATTCCCAAAAAGGGGGGGGGGGTTGCAATGATTTATGATAGAAAATTAAATTAAATTAACAAAAAGGAAAGACAATCAAATTGGGGAGCAACTTAGATAATTGTGTTCCCTATAATTCAATCACCTCGGATAAGAAAACTCTCAATTAGGATATTGCATGCAGAACGGTAATTTAAATTCTTCCAGCCCTCTTTTGAAGGTGAAAGTCGAATTTCACTATGGGGCTTAGCCAACCTCCATAGTGTGCCAAACTAACCATTACCCATTATCCCAGTCAACCTCTCCTTGGCTGGGTTTGGTTGAATAGACAAGAAAACATCATTGAATTCTGTTAACTATTCTCTTTTCCTATTCATCACTACCTAGATCGGGATCATGACACTAGACGGGATCTAATATTGACCATCATTAGACAACATGTAAAATGAAGAGAAATGGCTAAATTCATGCAAATACCCAACTCAAGAATTGCAAATAATTCGGGTTTTTTAAGTTAGGTTCTCATGGTTCTCTCAACCCTAAGTTGTGGATTTAGCTACTCATAGCTTGGGAAAATGAATAAACAATGAATTCTTTTTAAGCACTTACCCAAAGAAATTGAAGAACAATAAAACTCACTTTGTATTTAGAATTACAAGCTTGAAAGATGTAACGAATCCACAACTGAATCTAATCTCCAAAATATAGTCTCGAAAGATAAAGCCTACAAATTACTCTCTATTCTCTACTCTCTACTCTGTACTCTCTTCTTAAACTGAAAAACTTCTTCTCCAAAATAAAGACTGTTTTAAGAACCTAAAATATTCTATTTATAGTTTTACAAATGAGTCCCTAAATTAATTAGAAAAAATGATCGACGCCTGATACGAATCGCAGTTACGACTCGTAGTATGCCCTATGAGCCGTAATCGGGCTTTCGTGGTTAGCATCTTCAATCTCGGACTTCACTACTACAGAAAACCCTTACGAGTGTAGTTTGCTCTAAGACTCATATTTACTTCTCGTAGTCTACAACTGCATTTCTTGGTCCAATCTTGATCAACACTGGAAGTATCTACGGAACATCCCTTTACAAGTCGTAATGAGGTCAACGACTCATAACTGAATCTCATATAGTTGAACTTCAAATTATCAGACTTTTGCTTTTGAACACTGGAAGTCTCTATGAGACCACCTCTATGATTCATAGACTGAACTACGACTAGTAGAGGGTCTCGTATGTCCTAAAAACCAGCAAAACCTGTAATTTTTTCCAAAATTGTGCCAATTTGCTTTTCCTACAAAAACACACACAAAACACATAAAAACCATAAAAGTCACATTGAGAACACACAAAATTCTAAGCTTTAGGCATCAAATGTATTGTATTTTGATAGCACATCACAAACTTGCATGCAACAAAGGTCAACATATACACAATATAGATATATATATTTACAGTCTCAGTATACAATGTTTTTAACTGATCAATCTCAATAGATTACAAAAACAGGGTCAATCAACATATCACACTTAGTAAGATTATCATAATTAAAACAAGAAATGAAATGAAATATCATGATATGCACGAAACATAATGCAATGTCAAATAATTATAATGCATTTTTTCTATGATACACATTTGTTGACATAATCATAGCAGAACACATGGGGGACCTCATATGGACCATGTGTCTGCTGAAACTATTTTTTGTTGATATTCATCTTTCATATCTAGTCAGAACCATTTTCCTTCGACTTTTTTTTATTTTCTTTTCTTTCTAGGCAGAATCATTTCCCTTCGATTTTTCTTTTCTTTTCTTTTCTTTTTCTAGCCAAACTATTTTTCTTCGATTTTTTATCAACAACGGGACATCAAGTAACATATCATCACAACACAACAATAACTTTCATCAGCATGAGAAAATGCAAGATGTCCACATAAATTATTTATTCAATAATTAAACAATCAATTTTCGTTGTACTTTCAATACTTGAATCATCATTAAAAGCATCATACAATAGTAACATCATATTATAGCTCAAGTTCTCAATAAACACTTTATTATCATACCTTGGAAATTCTCCTCATTTAGTTCATATTTCACAAGTATTCATTTCAACAACATCAACAAAGGCCAGGCTATACAAACTAGCTCAATATCACATGTAGAGTACTTCAATAGATATTTTCACATTAACATGAGGTAATGCTCAACAATTAGATCAATATGAACAACTTTCACTTTTAACAACCGAGTATTACAAGCTCAATCCACATTATCAACTTAAGGATTATTGTCATTAATAAGTACGCATCAATTCAAGAATTAGTTCATACAAATTATCACATCACCATTCTCATCACCCCATCAGATTTGCTAAATCATATTATTAATCCCAAAATGTGCAATAAAGATGATACCAAGTTCAATTAAACTCAACAGGGTCTAGAAATTTGCTTGCCTCAAATAAGCCAAACAATTAATCCAATAAGAGCCCCTTCTTCTTTCCCTTCGAATTCAACACACCACAATCTAGTCAAAAATAGATTCACAATCATATTTTAAGAATAACGACACCAAAATCTAGAAATTCGAGGGAAAGGAAAGAAATGATTCAAAAATTTGATACCAAAAATCAAGGACAAAATTTGGTATTTCTTAAATGGAAACATTCCTCAAGTAATTGGGAATCTACAAGTGAAAATCATTTTAAAATGGAGCATAAATGAGCTCATAATTACCACTTTTGTGAAAAATTCAAGTCGACGAAAAATTCTCAAATTACTCAATTGAAATCACCAATTTTAATGTTATAATGAAGCAATAATCAATGGGTAAGAAGAGGAGAATCAAAAATACCCTTTTCGATGAAATCTTGTCGAAAAACTAAGTGAAAATCATCCAACTCTTGTTCTCAAAGTTCGAAAACGGAGAAAATATCTAAAACTCATGCCCGGGGCCAGAAACCAACTCTCTGATGTTGCTAAAGCGACACCCACCAGTAGGATGGGCTTCGCTTTAGCAAAGCCTGGTCACTTTAGCAACCTTGCTATAGAGAGCCCTCTCTCACTTTAGTTATGGTCGCTAAAGCGACCAAGCTATCACTAAAGTGAGGCATAAGGAACTAGATACATAGCAAATCTTCAAATACATCAAAAGGTCGGAATCAACCCTCGAGATTCATGCAGAACTCTGTACACAAAAATTATATATGGAACCCTACCAAATTCTACATTCCAGACTCAATGTATTCATCAAAAATCAAATCCAAGGTCTCCTTTATTTGAAATTCGATAAGACACAACTAAACTAATTTAAGGAACTCAAAATAGCAAAACACTGCCAGAACATTCAAATATTATGGCAAAGCTCTTTAGCACTAAGATCATCTCCCAAAATCAATGGAACTATCAGAAATTCAATCTGAGCGTCGAAACTCAAAATGTTGATCAAAGTCAAACTTTAACTCAATTTTCAACTCAAACCTAAAATCCACATAACAATTCCAAATTTGATTCAGACAACTCTTCTAAAATAATTTTCAATATTTTGAAATTGATAGAATTGATGGAATCCTGTTCCAAGACTCGAATCTGCAAATGACTTAAAATTTTGAAATTAGGCAAACTTAAGCCTTTAAAAATCAATTTTATAGAAAAAACTCAAAATTTTTTATAAGTTTTCCAAAACCTATCAAACATTATTTGATCCTTCTATCGATAGAGATAAAATGATAATTTTATCAAAATATTAAAAATAACCTTCAGAGTCATTACATGAGGTATGTTACTCAAGATATTGAGTAAATTTTCTGTACTCTCAATCTTGCGCATTTCTTAATCACTTTAGGACTCATAAATTTGAACCTCAAATATGCGTTTTCTTTATTTTTCAATTAATGCCAAAAGTTGCAAGATTTGGCTCTTTGGTGATGGAAATAATGAAAAAGTTAGTGTTCAATTAAAAATATAATTTTTTTAAAAAAATTGCTTAATGAATCTGGAAATTACTCCATAATAAGAACACAATTTTTAATATTTTCTATCATGATTCTTTGGAGTCTAACACATTTTCAAATACATTAAAGTTACATAATTGCAACGAACTTCTTCCTCTAAAGAAAAATCAGCCTCTTTCATACAAAACTTTTTCAAGTTAATTGATCGTATTATGTGTTTCTAAATCGAAAAAAAAATTTAAACTCAAATGAAATTTTCACTCCAAGAAATTTCATATATTTAGAAAAACCTGAGCAAAATAATAATAAAAGGAAGAAAATAAAAATTAAATTAAAAAGAAAAGGAGGAAGGAGAAAAAATTGAATTATTCTTCGTTTTTAATAGAAACAATTAAAATTATCTCTTTAAAAACTCAACTTTAGATTTGAACTGAAATTAGCAGGTCAATAGAAGATTCAGATGAAAAATTATTGATTTCATATTTAGAGCAAAAACTAGGGTTGATTGAAGTGACCAGTCGCGTAGGGCGACCGAGCTAGGCCGAGTCAGAAAGACTTTGATGACTCAAGGTTCATATTAGGGAAATGAGAGTGAGGGAAAGAGGAGGCAGCCCTCGGCCCGATCATCCAATTCTCTCCAACAGATAGGCATGGTTGTTAGTCAAAGTAACTTCGTCACTTTTGTGTACCCATCGGACTAAGCCTATAAGATCCTTTTTCAAACATGTTCCCACTTTGATTTCAAGTCAAGAATCAACCTCCTGCTTTCATGGAGTTTGTGAAGATTTTCATTCAAATTGAATGTAGAAAGTATAGAAGAGAAGTAGAGAAGAAGATTTTTTCTGATTTATTTCATTGTGTTTCTCAGTACATTGCTTGCGAGCTCTATTTATAGAGCATGATCTGACTCTCTAACCAACTAATCCTGTTAGTTTGTTAGCCTCTAACTAACTGACTGAACAAAATCTTAACTAACTAACCTAGATAGTTGACTGACTTGACTAATTTATCAACAATCAACACATCAATTAACACACCCCCTCAAGCTGGTATGTGAAAGGGATTGAACATGCCAATCTTGGATACCAAAAATTGATGCTGAGTAGTCCATAGTCCCTTTGTCAATAAGTTTGCAAGACGTGAAAATGAATTGAGGTTGAATCAGACGATTCTTGATTTTTTTCTCTAACAAAGTGTCAATCAGTCTCAATGTGCTTAGTTCCTTCATGGAAGATTGGATTAGATGCTATTTGTATAGCTACTTAATCATCATAATATAAGGCAACAAGAGTGGGTACAACACAATTCAGTTCTTCTAGAAGAACATACACCTAAGTTAGCTCAGAAACTGCTGCAGCCATACTTCTATATTCATCTTCTGCTGAATTGCTGCTAATAGTCTATTGTTTCTTTGATCTCCAGGACAAAAGAGCACCCCATAACTTCACTACGTAGCCAGTGACTGATCTTAGGGTATGAGGGCAAGTAGCCCAATCAGAGTCAAAGTAGACAGTCAGCTCATGCTTTGAGTTAGATGGAAAGAATAACCCAAGACCTGGGGATCCCTTGAGATATCTTACAACTCTCATAGCAGCTTCTAAGTGTGACTGCATTGGTCTTTGTATAAACTAACTAAGGACTTGTATAGTAAAACATATGTCTAGTCTAGTAATTGTGAGATATATCAACTTTCTAACCAGTTTTTGATAACTAACTATATCATCCAGTTCAGCATCACCTTTGGTTCCTACATGAACATCATAGTCTACAGTGGTGAGTTTGTGATTTGCTTTTAAGGGAGTAAGGATTGGCTTAGCACCACTGAGCCCAACTTCTGAGATCAATTCCAAGCTATACTTCCTTTGGTTTAGAAGTATTCCTTTTTCTGATCTCATGACCTCAATCCCAAGGAAGTATCTTAAATCTCCCAAGTCCTTAACTTTGAAGTGATGATATAATGTTGTATTTGCTTCTTCAATTAGCTCACTTTTACCACTTCTGATCAATAGCTCATCCACATATACAAGTATGATAAAAATATCAGTACTTGCCTTATTTGTAAATATAGAATGATCATATGCACTCTGTGAGTATCCTCCAGTCACCAGTGCATCTTTGAGCTTCATATTCCACTGTCTAAAAGCTTGTTTAAGTCCATATAATGACTTAACTAGCTTGCAAATCTTTTTATCTCCTTTCTTGCTGAAACCTTGTGTCAACTTCATATGTATATCTTCATATAAATCCCCTTGTAAGAATGAATTACTAACATCCATTTGGGAGATACACCAAGTCTTACAAGCAACCAAGCTTATGATTATCCTCACAAATACCATCTTTGCTACCGGGGAAAAATTTTCATGGAAATCTAGTCCTTCCTTTTGGTTATATCCCTTTGCTACTAGCCTTGCCTTATACCTTTCCACTTTACTATTCGACTTGTACTTGATTTTATATGCCCATTTGGATCCTATAGCTTGCTTACCTGCTTGAAGATCTACTATGTCCTAAGTATGATTTTCCTGTAGTGCCTGAATTTCTTGCTCTATTGCTTCAATCCATTTCTTGTCCTGGGATGATTCTTTAAATGACTGAGGTTCAAGTGATGCTAAGAATGTGATGATGGTCATGCTCCAGTAAGAAAGCGCTCACTATCAGTATTTAACCTAACCAATGTTAGAGTTGAATCCACAGGGAATACAGGACTTGACTACAAGAATTCACCTCTAATCATTTCTAATATCTATATCTACAATCTCTACATGCGGGGGGGGGGGGGTTGTGATTCCAAAGTAAAGATAAAATAAATACTAATTAAAAAAGTGATAAAACACTCAGATTTTAAAACAACTTGGGAATTGTGTTCCCCACGGTGCATTGACTCAAATTCCCTAGATAGCATAACTACAATTAGTGAATCGCATGCAAGATGGTAACTTAGGTTCTTCCAACCCTCTTGTGAAGGTGAACGTCGAATTTCACCATGGCGCTTGGTCAGCTACCATGGCACGCCAACTAACCGTTACCTGTTGTCCCAGTCAACCTCCACTTGGTCAGGTTTGGTCGATTAGACGGGAACACATCAACCAAATCCTGTCATCTGCTTCTCTTTTCCTATTTGTCACTACCTTGGTCAAAATCGTCATAGTAGACAGGATTTGGTATTGGCCACCACCAAACAATATTAATAACGAAAGGAAATAGATAATACATGCAAAACCCCAATCATAGAAATGCACAATACCTAGGTTATTTCATGTCAGCTACCCATAGTTCCCACAACCCCAAGTTGTGGGTACTTAGCTACTCATGGCTAAGATAAAACACACAAAAATGCAAGTAAAAGGAATAGTTAAAAATTTTACCAACTCCAATGAAAGTGAAGACATCCAAATTGCAAACCTACAAGCTTGATAAATTCCAAAGTTTATAGCATAAGATTTGCAATTCCAAAAAATGGATTTTCAAAGAGAAAATACTAATCTAAGATTGGAACCCTACAAATATTCTTGAGAGAATATTTTAGAGCTCAAGAACAAGACTAAAAAAAATTTACAAGTGTCAACTCTCTTCAAATGAAAAAATAATACAGAAAAGATAGCTAGCATCTGGGACATCTCGCAGATACGACTTGTAGGGCAGCCTACGAGTCGTAGTCAGGGTCTCATATCTGGGTCTTGGCATTTTGTACCTCGTTGGTATGACCTACTGGTACGAGTCGTAGCTTGGACTATGACTCATATGCTGGTCTCATAGCCTTGGTCTTCAGCTTCTTGGTCTAGTGTTTTGGCTCTCTGATTATTGCTACGATCCCACCTATACGAGTCGTCGTATACGACTCGTAGGGTAGCCTCGTATGAGTGACCTTCACTTGGCAGATTTCTGAACTTTTGGTCTTTATTTCCTGCTATGACACGTCCTACAACTCGTAGGATGACTCGTATGGCCTATGCTTCAGCAAAATCTGCAACTTTTCTTCCAAATCATGCCAACCTAACTTTTCTGCAATATCAACATAAAAACACATAAAAACTGTAAAAAGTTGCTTTAAGAACTCACAAAATCATTTGTTTTAGGCATCAAATGTGTTGTATTTTGACATCATATCAACACCCTCAACTTAGAATTGTTGCTTGTCCTCAATCGACGACTGATCTATATAGACAAAGAGAAATACATAACAACTATACTACTGGCATATAGATCACTTCTCAAGTTTAGGTACCCCTATCCTTTTCAAAACAGGATTTCAATGTTATTCAGCAAAACTTGGACACAATGAGATACCTGGCAATTTAATTGTGATAAGCTAAGGAGCATCAACCTTCCATAATCACTGGTGCAGTCATATGCTAATCATGTAGTGCAAATGCCCTCATTAGAAAGAAGTCCCATACACTCGCTCAAAAGCATTCAGGATCAGGGACTGAGAAAACATTCTCACTCTCACAATTGAAATCCATACACAATGACTGACACCATAAGCTTGCCCTGTGCTCATCTTTCTGCTTGGGGATAAAGTGGATTTGGATCACTTTAGGACTTAAGAGCTTGTAACATAGGTTCAGGGTACTTTGGAATGGTATTTTAGGCATTTAGTGACTAAAAGCTATCCTTGAACTATGCTTACCAACAGTTTTACCTTCACAATCCATCCAGTTTCACTAATTCCTCCCTTATTCCCCCATTTCAAGCTTTTTTTTGGGGCTTTACTTTCACTTTTTTAGTTGTGCCTCAATTTCAAACTCATTTTTGCACATCCTTTCAAATCAAGGCACTCTTTATTTTCCTTTTCTTCACCTGGCTCATGATTAATCATTTTCTTTCTTTTCACCCCAATTAACCACTTCATTTTATTACTTTACCAAAATAAGGGCCACCCTCAACTTAGGCTTTAAGCCTAAGGTAAAGTACACAATATCCATACCTCAAACCAGGGCCACCAATGCAGCCACCCTCAACTTAGGATTTTAGTCTCAATCAAGGTTCACATGTTCAAGGATAGATCAGGGCCAATATCAGGGTATTTCATCAAATAAGGTTAAGTCAACAAGGTGTCAAGAAAGAATGCGTACATGAGAAGCTCAAACATTCGGAACAAGGGATTCACTAGATCATTTGGTAGGCAATTTAGGCAAAAGTTGGCTTCCTACTAGAACAAAGGTCTAAGATCACTTTCAAATCAACTAAGTCACTTCACCAAGATTAGAGTACGAGGGCAAGTTCTGAGTCCATACATAATACATGAATGCATCAAAATAAGCTCACAACACACATGGCATTGCACTCACAATCAATTATAGACTCACAGGTCATGCTTCAACCCTCATATCAAAACAATCATTGCCAAACACTTAAAATATACCAGTGACTCACTAACCATAATCCAAAAAAAAAAATTAGGATACCCAATTTTTATCAAAACTTAAAGAACATTAAAGAACTATATATATGCCAATAAGTAACATTACTATGCATTCACAATTTATCTACAGATCCTAAAACATGCCAGTTTAACAAGAATTTAAACATCCATAAGGAAAAAGAATCTCGGCAAGAAAACCTTCAAATCAAAAATAGGGGACGTTATGGATCTGAGGCTACTCAGACTTTACCTTAATCCATAACTTCCACCACCCCACCAACAATAGAATACTTTGTCCTCAAAGTAGAAACACAAGCTAAAACAAGAATAAGAGAACATAACAAGGATATATATATTCAAAACAAACAGTTAAACTTAAAAACAACATCCAAAATTAAACATAAAAATATCATCCAACAAAAAGAACATTTAAAAACCAATAGAAAATTAAAAATTGTCTGAAAATAGGAGCAAAGTATCCAAATATCAAAGTAAGAGCTGGGGTCAAGAAAGATCAAACATCTTGGTGCTCATGCACCGGTTTCTGGCTGGTCAACTGGGTCCAATATCTGTCTCTCCTCCTCGGCTGCCTGCTCCTCTCTCTCCATTTGAACAGTCGTTAGCCATCGCGACTCCTTCAGCACCTCCTCAAGTTTGGGCTCATCATCATCGAGTCTCAACCTCTTCGGGGTCGGGTCTGATTCATCGTGCTCAAGGGGCCTCTTCCTGCGGGTGTTCGGACGATCGGTGAGCCAAGAAAAGGCATCATCATTTGCTGGGGTCACCCCCGGGACTAGAGCAGGGGCTGCCAACAGCTGTAGTAAATCAGCCTTGAACCTGGCCAAATCCTTAGTCACCGCACTGGTGTCAGTAGGTCTAACACCATCGAGTCTTTTCTGGATTCTAGCCTCGAACGCATCGACCCGTACATCAACCGACCATACACTGTCATCAACTAGATCTCGGGTGTATGCCCGCATTCACTGCTCAGCATCTCTGATCAATCAAAGATGGCACCCGAGCTGAAAACTCGCAGAGTCTACCCTCTACTACAGCCACCCTGTGTGATAAAGCCTGAAAAACAACAGTAGAGAAAAGAGGGTCAACCTGTAAAGAAGCTGTTGCTGGTGCTAGAGTGCTGATGGAGGATGTAGACTCGATCTCAGCTGCCGGTGTAATATCTGCATCAGCCGAAGTAGTGCCTATAGCAGCTGGTGCTGGAGCTGGAGCCTGAGGATCTACCAGGAAAGGCTTTGGGATAGGAGGAGCTGGTCGTGGCAAGGACACCATTTTCTCATCAACCTTTATTAGGCTGGGATCCATAGTGCATGTAGCCTCCAAATGAGAGTCCCGGTAGGGGTCGATGGGAACACCTGCTACACTGCATAGTCGATGAATAAGAACTGGAAATGGCAGTAAGGTGTTCATCCGTGCTACAGCCTCATGGATCTGCACCGATATTATCTAAGCCCAATCAATAGAATAACCAGCTAGGATGCTGGCCAATAACATAGCCCTCTCAAGGGTGATCACATTATCCACGAAAGTTGGCCTGATACGCCAGTGGATAATGGACCAAAACTTGGCCCTGAATGACAGGTGTGACTTCACAATAGAGTCCGCATGGTTTGTGATCCATGTAGGCTACACAATCGAATCGTAGATCTGACTCATTATCCACCGTAACAACTCCGTCATAAATTTCCTTCCCAGTAACTGCTCTTCTCATCTTATCAATCTGACTATCATACTCAGCGGTCGACTAGGGTGCTTTATATGTGGGCCTAAACTGTACACGGCGGATCGTATCCCTCGAGATGTCTACCTTCCTCCCCATGACTGGCACCACTTGTAGCCTCAACTAAGCGATTGGCTTCTTGTTCTTTTGCAACCCCATGCAGAGTGTAGCAAGGTATGCAGCATAGAATTCATGAACCACCAAAGGGGCATATTTGCCCAGCTGCTACGTAGTCCAACGAAGTCCGTGCTCATCTAATCCTGTATCCAAGTCAGGTACTTTATCTAACCCCTTCGTGCTCAACCTGGACTCCTCGTGAAAATGTCGAATCGGCTTGCCATTCCCCTTATCTATTAGCCCCTGGTTGTAGATCTCTCTCATGCCCACAGCACACCATCTAGGGTCGACTAGGGGTTGAGACTGGTCCACCTCTTGCTCAGGCTGAGAAGTGCTCTCGGACTCTGACTCGGAGCCAGAATCTGTAGGAGTCATCTAAGACAAACTTCTCCCCTAGTTATTTTTTTCCACTTTTTGTACCTCTTCTTCAGATTTGGAGGCACTAGTGACTTCCATTGGCTTCCGAGCTGTACGAGCTCGGGTTTGTAGAACATTGGCGAAAGGGTCAATCCTAACCCTGTGGACTTCAACTGAGCCCTCGAACCTTTCCATCTCGGAAGACTCGTCCACTAGCCTTCTCCTGAATGTTTTTATGGCTTTCTTATCTTTGGGAGGCATGGTATCTGCAATATGACCAACAATCCATATAAGCACCAAACCGATTCATTCACTTAACACAATAAATAACAAAATCAAATAACAAGAAAAAGACACAAACACTGATGCATTGCAGATGTGCAGGTACGAGTGCAGTTATGGCTCGTAGGGTAACCTAAGATTCGTATACTAGCCTCGTAAAACTAGTTGTGCCTTTAAAAATGCTTTCTAGTCTCACATACGAGACGCAGTTATGACTCATAGTTTGTCCTACGAGTCATAGGGCTGGTCTCACACCTAGTTCCAGAAACATTTTCAAAACTTAGCCAAGTTCACAAGACCTTCACTATGAGTCATACCAGGTACTACGAGTTGTATGTGGATCTTGTAAGAGGAATATGAAAGAATTATAGGTGACTGATGCTTGCTACGAGGGACCATTATGACTCGTATAGGGACTTACAAGTCATAGGAGTGCCTCATAATTGAGCCTAGAGTCACCTGCAATACTTGCTCATTTCTCTCCTAAGGCACAAAATCTTTATCAAACCTCAATACACTCAAGCAACAAGGAGTAAAACAAAACCAAATGGCACATATTTAACTTCAATCAACAATGGCAATTCAAAACGACCATTTACCCTATGAGTTGGACTCGATTATGCAATTTTTTCAAGCATACCAAACACATAACACAATACAAACCATCATTTGACAATCATATAACATTCCAAAAGGGTGTAATCATCATTCAAAATGATTCAATTGCAATTCACGTGATTAAATACAAGCAATTACACCTATACTAACTAAACTTCAACTTCAACAACCATCCCAAACTCATATGAACCACAACAATATCACCCAAACCAAAAATCAATTAATTCCACATTCATAACAATCCATTCACACTCTCAACAAGGCTCAACCATTTTCAAAGTCAACCACCCTATATTATAAGCCTACCTTAAACATATATAAGTAAACATGTTTGTGCGCTATTAAACCAAGCTTATACTCACATAGGAAGCATCTTATCAATAATAATCGGAGAAATTCAAACAAGGAGCTTACCAAATGGGTTGAGAGATGAACCAAAGACACAAGGAATGAATTTCGCATCAAAACCCTAGAATTTGGTACCCTCGCCAGAATCTTCACTGGAAAATGATGTGGGTAGCTAGGATTTTTGGTCGAAATTTGATTTACTGGGGTTGTGAGAGTTTTCCATCGCCTTTTCGCGTTAGGATTTGGGAAATTAGGGTCAAAACTTATTTTGACCTCACTTATAGCAAACCGGGTCAATTTTAAAAATGCCTCAGATCGAGGCTACGAGACGCCGACAACGAGTCATAGGTCATCCTATGGCTCGTAAGTCCCGGTCTCGTACCTGACCCAACACTTAGCAAAAATTCAAAGTTCATACCTAGGCACTACGAAGCCCTCTTACGACTTGTAGGGGACCCTACGACTCGTAAGGTTGGCTCGTAGTGTATGTGCCAACTTTAAATGCTTACTGATTCCTACTACGAAGCATGACTACGAGTCATACTGAAGACTACGACTCGTAGACCTACTCGTAGGAGCTTCTCCAACTCTAATTTTTCCATATCTCCAGTTCTTCTAATTCCCACCTGCACACCAAGTCTCAAAGCACAGAAATTCCTAAAATATTACAATTACATCATTGTCTTGAAACAAATCATTACTACTCTAAGTCTCAAACACAAAAAAAATTAGCAAAATGCTTGGGTTGCCTCCTAAGAAGAGCCTTACTTAACATCGTGGCTCGACTTTGTCATCTTTCTTCATCAACAATCATCAAGGGCCCACACCTCTCTCTTGAAGTCATCCAGATATTTCATGGATTGGCAAATATCGAACACTACCTCAGCATCGTTCACCCTAAACCGGAGTTGACCCAAATCCATATCCACTAGTACTCTCTTAGTGGCCAAAAAAGGTCTTCCCAAAATAATGGGTACCTCAAAGTCAAACTCACAGTCAAGAATCACGAAATACGCCGAAAAATGAATTTATCAACTTTAACAAGCACATCCAACAGGATTCCTTCAAGCTTTTCGATTGTCCGATCGGCCATGAGCAACCTCATTCTCGTAGGGGTAGGAGTGCCAAGACCAAGTCTCTTGAAGACGACAAGAGGCATTAGGTTGATGCTAGGTCCCAAGTCGCACAATGCCCTTGCAAATTCAACATCACCAGTAGTACAAGGGATGGTAAATGCATCAGGATCTTTACGCTTTTGCACTAGGCATTTAGTCATGATTGCACTACATTGTTGGAGAGCTCTTGAGATAGCTCTTGGCTTAAAGTGTGTTTCTTTGTTACCAAAATCCTTCATATATTTGGTGTATCCGGGCATTTTCTCTAAGGCTTCCAAGAGAGGGTTGTTGATGGATAGTTGTTTTAACATCGACAAGAATTGCTTGAACTTCCCATTTTCTTCCTTCTTCTTGAGCCTTTGCGGGAATGGAGGCGGTTTTGGAGTTGATTTGACCTTTTCTTGCTCTCCCACCTCTTGGTCCTCCACTCCCATACTCCTTGGAGTTTATTCCTCACCCGTTACCTTGCTATCAACAACTCTCTCCTTAACTTCATCATCAACAATTGGCATAGGAGGGTCCATAGTGCTTTTGCCACTCCGAGTCATCACGGCCATACAACGTCCTTCATTTTTAGGATTTTGAACCATATTGCTTGGTAAGGTTTCCTTCTGGCATTGGTTCAACTGTGAAGACACTTATCTGAATTCTTGTTCAAGTTGCTTGATTGCCACGGAGTGAGACTCAATTTTCTAGTTTATGCTTGAAATGTTGGTCTTCATTCCCTTCAAAGTCTCATCATGGTGATCCACCCTCTTCAACAACTTATCGAATATTTCCTCAATCCTAGAACTACTTGATCCAGCATCACGGTTATGTGGTGGCACATAAGTACCATTCATGTAGCCTTCTCTTCTACCCCATTCTACATCTGGTACTTTTCTCTTTTATAATATCCACACCTGTTATCTCTGTATGCCCCTTCTCGATTAAAGTTCTGACCTTGATTCTTGGAACCTTGCCTCCAATAATCTGAATTGGATGCTTGAGGGTTATTCAGGAAACCCGCCACTTGGTTGCTAACAAAACATGCATCCTCATCAAAGAATTGATCATCATAAACTAGCATCCTTGGGGGTTGGTGTGTCACCGCTCGTACACTTGCTTGTTTTTGCTTTAAAACCAAGTCCATGCTTGTACAGAGTTGAGCAAGTTGCTCCATGATCTCTTCATTTACTTTGCTTGCTCATTATTCGTGGTAATCGCACAAGAACTCTTTGTTGTACCCCTCTCACTTTGACCCCATGCTCGGTTGGTCTTCACCACTTGTTCCATTCTTTCAGTGACAAGTTCAAACTGTTGATAAAGAAAAACACCTCCCATGATCATGTTGGAACATGCTTTGCTATTATCATCAAGTTCTCTATAAAATATCTCGACTAAAGTATCATCAACAATCTTGTGATCGGGGACCATTCTCAAGTATTTGATGAACCTCTCCCATGTAGTTCTAAGAGAGTCTCTAGGCAACTGCTCAAAATTGTTAATTTGGTCCTTAAGCTTCAATTTCTTTGACCTTGGGAAATATCTTTCAAGGAACACCCTCTGTAGCTTAGCCCAACTTGTGATGGTACCCAGAGGAAGCTCAGACAACCAGCTAGTTGCATTGCTAGTCAATGACAATGGAAACATCCACAATCCAACAGAGTAAATGGAAATATTTTGTGTCCACATGACACTTTTGCACACAAAAATGACATTTTGGAGATGACGGTGGGGATCCTCTGACGGTAGCCCTGTGAATAAGCCATGGTTTTGGAGTAATTCACTTGAGACCACGAACTTAGCATATAGCGGTAGAGGTGGCAGTACTACAGAGCCCGTTACATCCATTTCCATAGGGTTTAATCGATATTGGTTCCAACCATAAGCATTTCCGTTGAAATCCCTACATTGAGGTCTATTATCCCTTAGTGGATTTTCCTCTCTTCCTATATCCTCCTCATTCAAATTTATCTCCTTCTCAATCGCAACATCTTCATTCACTTGAGCCATTATCCTGAAAAGTTGATGGATTTCCAAATTAATCGGAGCTAAGGGTTCACCTTGACTCCTTGTGCTGGGCATACGACCTGGCACGCCCTGCAAGTAAATTCAAATAACAAAAACAACAACAAAAGTAAAATACACAAGATTCTAGAAATCAACACTAGAAGTAACTAATCGTGAATTCAAGTCAAAACCTAGTTGTATTCCCCGGCAATGGCGCCATAATTTTTGATGATGGTCACGCTCCAATAAGAAAGTTGTCGCTGTCAGTAATTAACCTAACCAAGGTTAGGGTTGAATACACAAGAAATACAGGGCTTGACTACGAGAATTCACCACGAATTAATTCTAATATCTATAACTACAATCTCTAGATGTAGTGGGAGGGGGTTGTGATTCAAAAGCAAAGATAAAATAAACACTAATTAAAAAGCAAGAAAACACTCAAATTTGGAAATAACTTGGGAATTGTGTTCCCCATGGTTCGTTGGCTCAAATTCCCTAGATAACATAACTACAATTGGTGTATTGCATGTAGTACGGTAACTTAGGTTCTTCCAGCCCTCTTGTGAAGGTGAACGTTGAATATCACTATGGCGCTTGGTCGACTACCATGGCGTGCTAACTAACCATTACCTATTGTCCCAGTCAACCTTCCCTTGGTCAGTTTTGGTCGATTAGACAGGAATACATCAACCGAATCCCGTCATCTGCTTCCTTTTTCCTATTCGTCTCTACTGTGGCCGGGATCATGATAGTAGGAAGGACTTGGCGTTGGTCACCACCAAACAATGTTAATAACGAAAGAAAATAAACAATACATGCAAAACCCCAATCATACAAATGCAGAATACCTAGGTTATTTCATATCGACTACCTATGGTTTCCGCAACCCCAAGTCGTGGGTGCTTAGCTACTTATGGCTAAGATAAAACACACAAAAATGCAAGTAAAAGGCATAGTTGAAATTTTACCAACTCCAATGAAAGTGAAGACACCCAAATTGCAAACCTACAAGATTGATAAATTCCAAAGTTTGTAGCACAAGATATGCAATTCCCCAAAAATGGATTTTCAAAGAGAAAATACTACTTTAAGATTGGAACCCTAAAAATATTCTTGAGAGAATATTTTAGAGCTCAAGAAAAAGACTAAAAAAAATTCACAAGTGTCAACTCTCTTCAAATGAAACCCTACTTAAACTATTTATAGTGTACAAGTTATAACCCTAAAAATAATGCAGAAAAGACAGCTGGCATCTGGGACGTCTCGCAGATACGACTCATAGGGCGGCCTACGAGTCATAGTCAGGGTCTCGTATCAGGGTCTTGGCATTTTGGACCTTGCTGGTACGAGTCGTAGCTTTGACTATGACTCGTATGCTGGTCTCATAGCCTTGGTCTTCAGCTTCTTGGTTCAATATTTTGGCTCTTTGATTATTGCTACGATCCCACCTATGTGAGTCATCATATGACATACGACTTGTAGGGTGGGCTCGTGGGAGTGACCCTCACTTGGAAGATTTTTGAACTTTTGGTCTCTATTTCCTGCTACGACATGTCCTATGACTCGTAGCTTGGGCTACAACTCATAGGATTACTCGTATGGCCTATGCTTCAGCAAAATCTGCAACTTTTCTTCCAAATCATGCCAACCTAACTTTTTTGCAATATCAACACAAAAACACATAAAAACTATAAAAAGTTTCTTTAAAAGCTCACAAAATATCTTGTTTTAGGCATCAAATGGGTTATATTTTGACAGCACATCAGAATGCAGTCAAGTACTGCTGATAATCAGGATATAGTGAGGAATAAGAAATGTAGTTAGAGATGGGAAATAATGAAGCCTGACCAGTCATTTTCTTGGGCACCATATAGTCTTTTAACCAAATAGGTGGCCTTGATGTTCTGGAATTACTTCTAATTGCTTGAACTTGTTCTGATTCTTCTGGTTGAACTTGTTCTGATTCTTCAAATGGAAATGCATTCCATCCTTTATCTAGTACTGATGGTGCTTCATGTTCAATACTTGATGGAAATATGTTCAACTCTTCTGATGCAACTTGAGTTGGAATCTCATTAGGAGGTATACATACCTCATTTTTAGGTATTAACAAGTTGTCCACCTGATCATAGTCTGGATAGAGAGAGTGGCAAAATATATCATTAATGTATCCTTTTGCTCCTTTAAATGGAAAAATGTTTTCTCTAAAGCTGACATCTCTGGTCACATGGAAGGTTCCTGCATCTAAATCATATAATCTATATCCCTTTTGTGTCTCCTCATAACCAATCAGCACAATCTTTCTAACTCTGGAATTAAATGTCTCTTTTAGCCAGTATACTAGCAAAACAAAGACATCCAAAGACTCTAAGGTGATCAAGGACAGGAGGTTTCTCATGTAAAACTTCAAAAAGAGATTTTCCTTGTAAAATACTAGTTGTCAACTTGTTAATGAGATAGATTGATGTCTTCACACAATCACCCAAAAATCTATGTGGAACACCATTTTGGAACATTAATGCCCTTGCAACCTCCAAAATGTATTTGTGCTTTCTTTCAACAAAACCATTTTGGTGTGGTACATATGGAAAATTGCGTTGATGGATAATACCAAGTGAAGAAAATAACTTATAGTAGCTAGAATTGGAGAATTCTTAACCATTGTCAAATTTTAGAACTTTAACATTCAAATCAAACTGAGTTTTCACTCTTAACAAAAAATCCTTCAACACAACAATGACCCCACACTTTGATCGAATTAGACAGATCCATGTATATCAACAGAAGTCATCTCCAATTGTAACAAAGTATGAGTTCCTATCATAGGTTGGAACCTTAAAGGGTCCCCATATATCTACGTGAATTAGTTGAAAACAAGCAGCTTTGTGAGATGTACTTGGTGAAAATTTGACTCTAGTTTGCCTTGCCATAGGACAGATTGTACAAAGTTGTTATGTTGTTACACATTTTATTCTTCAAAACAGAAACATTATTGAGCACTTCCATAAAAGGATGGCCTAGTCTGTTATGCTATAGAACAGGTTCAACTTGATCCTTCGTTACTGTTGCAGCTGTTATTATCTTCTCTTGTTGTAACCAATATAGCCCATCATGCATTCCACCAATCCCCATAACCTTGCCATTGTAGAGCCCCTGAAAGAGATAAAAATCTAGACAGAAACTGACTAAACAGTAGAGTCCCCTGGTTACTTTGGAGATAGATAATAGCTGGAACTTGAAGTCAGGCACATATAACACATTTCTAAGTGTGTGATTCCCAAGAATGACTGTATCTCCTATATGAGTCACACGCACTTGTTTCTTGTAGGGATTTGGACACTATTACCTTCTTGTCTATCTACTTGTTTAAGATCATTTAACTCTTTTGTAAGTGGTATTATATGATAAGATGCCCGTGAGTCTATAATCCATTCACATTTCTCTGCTTGAGATAGTAAAAAGGATATACCTGCAAAGTTGCAATTGGAATCTCCTGTGTAATCTTCTGACTGCATGTTCTGTATCTTTCCCTATAAGCACATGTAATGCTGATATTGTTCATCTGAAATATAGTGTCCTTTTGATGATCCTGCACTTGATTGTCCTTCTTCCACAACAATATGGTTAGCATGTGAAAAACTCTTCCTTGTTGTTGGTTTGTCAATATCCTTGTTTACATGAGATCCCAAATTTCTATTCTTTTGAAGTCTGGTGGATATCCTAGCAACCTGTAACAATTTTTCTTCAAGTTCCCTTTGAATCCACAATGTTCACAGATTGTATTAGGAATAGTTCCTATTGTTCCAGTAGTAGCTGATTTTTTAAACTTAGATCTATTGTTCATTCCACCCATTCCAGCCAGCAAATTTAATGAATCTCTATTAAGATTAACTACACCTAAACTTCTCTGACTTTCTTCTTGTATGACTACAGAATTAGCCTGACTGACATTCAACACTGGAGTTCTAAGCAATATATCACTTCTCACATGACTGTAGCTCTCATTTAGCCCCATTAGAAACTATAACAGCCTCTGATTATTCAAGTGGGACATATACAAATGAGGATGAGGTGCCAACAGATCCAGTCATCCTAAAATCCTTTAGCTTTGCGTAGTAAACAGTAATTGAATCAGTACTTTGTGTGTGTATAGCAATTTCTCTCCACAGTTGGTAAACTCTAGTGAGATTTGATTTGTGGAATCTCTCTTTGAATTCATCCCATACCTTTTTTGCAGTTGAAGCAAGTACTATGCTCGATACTGATTCTGGTGCCACCACACTACTGATCCATGACAATATAAGTGCATTACATCAATCCCATTGCTCTGCTAATTCCCCTTTGTACAGGATTTGAGGACAACTTCCATCAACTAGACCTAATTTGTTCTTCCCTAGAAGAGCTAATGCCATTGATCTACTCCAAAGTGTGTAGTTTTCTGGCCCTGTCAGCTTTAGGCTAATCAGTAATGCCCCTGGTATGTCTGAAGGATGTAAGAAGAAAGGATGAGTATAGTTTATCTGTGAGACCTGTACCTGTGTAGGCCTTTCTTGTGTGACCTCTGGATCCACTATGTTTTCTAGCTCCCAATAATGGTGAATCTACACTCGGTGTGGCTCCTACAACAAATGATGCTCTGATACCATGAAGATTTTCATTTGAATTGAATGTAGAAAGTATAGAGGAAAAGTGGAGAAGAAGAATTTTGCTAATCTATTTCATTGTGTTACTCAATATATTGCTTGTGAGCTTTACTTATAGAGCATTATATGACTCTCTAACAAACTAACTAATTATGTTAATTTGTTAGCCTCTAACTAACTGATTAAACATAATCTTAACTAACTAACTCAGCTAGTTGACTGACTTGACTGATTTATCAACAATCAACACATCAATAATGCTATCTTAGAGCGGATCTAGAATCCTTAGTAGTGATAGTTTGCTTGGTGAAATTCGATAGTCGATTACTTTTAGAAAGGTGAAAGGCAACATGCCCAACCTAGACATCGTAACTGAAAGTTCTGCTTACTTCTCTTCTAGGCTTAGGGTAGTCCTAGACTACCTTCTTCTTTGCTGACTTGGGAAAGACCTGTAGCCCGTAAGATAGAAAACTTAGAATTCTTACCTAGAGAAAGAAATTGGATTTTGGTGCATATTATCGTTATTTTGGGTTAAAATTATATCTATTTTTTGAAAATCTTAATAGTTAAACTAATCTTAATAGTTAAACTAAGTGAATTAATACGCCTTACTGTGGCCAGTGGGCAAGGACAAATTCAATAAATATAATTGTTTTTCTCGCATGCATTTTCTCATCAAATATTTTCACCTTAACTTTATTACTCAACTATGAAAAAATAATCTAAATTGATACAAACGCGGATTTTGATAAGTTTTCCCCCATTTAAGTGAGTTCTTTGGTGGAATATGTTCAGATTCATCACATATAGTAATGATAGAAGATTAGAGTTAATTTGATACTGTACTACTCTAAAAGAAGGAAAAAAAAAAGAAGAAGAAGATAAATTGGTAGTGAACCAAAGATAAATTGATAGTGAACCGTGACACGCATTTTTAGTATTTTTATTTATTGTTGTTAATAGGCACGTCATCAGCTCTATCACTTAAGGCATCTTTTGACTTTAAAATATGTTTGATAACCATACACTTGGCAATCATCTAATTAAAATCCATATTGTAGCATCACGACAATAATTAGTTTATTAAACTTTAATCTGGCAGCCATTGGTGGAACAAAAAAAAAAGGACAATTAAACTAATCCCATTCTTCAATAGTTTGAGGTACTGTGATTAATAAGTTTATTGGGAGTTGATAAGATCGAATTTGGACTCTAGTACTCACCCTTTTTATATTGCCAGTGTAAATTAATATGATGTCTGCTTGTTAATTTTCCAGTTCCATTTTGCAAGTTTATTCTGCTCAATTGCAACGATCTCATGAGCTTTAAGACATGTGGTTTACAGGGCTGATAAATTATTATTGTGCTTTTGATATAGAAGCTAAAACAATAGATTCCACTGATCCCAAGTGTAAACTTTGTTTAAAGAGAAATGGATCACTCTTATTCTCCAAGGAAACACTCCTTGCATTTGTTAAGATAAAGATGCTTTTTATTGTCTTTATTTATCACTACAACAAAATGCATATTTAGTGTTAATAAACTTTTCTCATAATATTTATATGGTCGTAAAAGAAGATAAATAAGTTAATATCATCGTATCAGAATGTCTAAACTCTTTATTGATGTTTATATAGAATATTTATTATATATACTCATTATTGATGCCAAATATAATTTAACGATAATTATATAATTACCGTTAGATCATTTATCTGTTGCAGTACATTACTAGAATTATCAAATAATTCATCTCGTGCTTTTATTTTTAAATTTTTCCTTCTCATTTCTTTCTGCTTTTTTCTGGCTGCAACCCAAATATAACTTGTCCTATGTTAGATGTCATTATTCTATATATTTATAAAATAAAAATGGTATATTTTATATTTTCCTCAGCAAGCTGACATAGTCTAGCATGAATGCAACTTCGTTTTATTTATGTTTTCTTTTTAAATTTATACAGACTATACCTCATTTGTCCCTTTTTAGGTATCATAATTTTTATTTTTAGAGTCAAATTATATAAATTTTGACTAACAGTATAATATATATTTTTCTATTATATTGATTGTAATATTTTTTTATAATTTTTAAATATTTAAATTTTTATTTTAAAATATCAAGTAAATTTAATTTTAAAAATTAGTCAAATTGATTATCGAAAAATGAAATATAAAAACTAAAAATGAACCCATGGAATATGCTTTTTCTTTAAAAGGAACACTGCCTACAAGACGGAAACAAAGTCACAACCTATGTTTCTTTTTAACTCCGATGGTAAGATTTCACATAATTTAAAATATAAATCAATCAAAGTGTAGTTTGATTAATATATGTTCTGTTACTTCTTTAGTTTTTTTTATTTATATTCTTTTTAATTTTAAAGTAATTAGTATTAAGAATAAAGTTGAAAAAAATTATTTTTCTCTTGATCTTTTAAATTAATAGTAATAATTTAGAAATAACTATATCTAGTATACATGGACAAATAATATATTTTTGAGGTAGATATTTGATTTTGCAACATTTGTTAATTTTAGTGGGTAACTATAGTTTAATTTTGGTATGGAAGAATTTAAGGGGTTGTTTGTGTAAGTTAACATAGAGCAATAGCACAGCGGAATAGTAGATCGATATACCTCTAGCTATTGTTGACGATGGTAGAATAGTTATAAATAAAGGTACATCTGGTTAAAGGTCCATAAGCATAAATCTCTTTTCTTTACTCCACACCATCTTGATTGAGGTTTGAGTGCTTAGAAGAATTACCAAGAGGTGGAAAAAAAGCGACCACGATTCCAACACAGTGGGGACTTAGTGGTTAGTGAGAAGTTAGTGGAAAGTTGTAGAGTAGTGGATTAGTGGAGTAGTAGAGAAGTTAGTGAAGTAGTGGATTAGTAGATGTAATTATGTAACTTCCATGGGTAGTGGATATAGTGGTAGTTGCAACTTCCATGGAAGTTACACACAACATCCATGGAGGTTATGGAAGTTACGAACCACTATCTATGAAATGTGTCCAACATTTCAACATTCTCCCACTTGGTCCATCACTCTAATCCTATTAGTGAAACATAATACATAAGTCATGGCGACAGTTCCTTTGAAGGCGAGTAGTATCTTCCATGTATCACAATACATTGTGCTTCTAAATCTTAGCTCACATAAATTAATGAATAAACTCAATGTTTATTCTAGGTCCATATTTTAATGATAATTCTAAAAGTAAAACTGAATGTGTGCACAGTTAACAAGAATTATCATATAAAATAGAGTTTCATGAACATTTATAGTTACATAGAATGTTACACAAAGGGACACTGGGACTAAGTCCCATTTTGACTACATGATCCTTAAATTTATGCGGCGGCATACCTTAAGCTAAAGGATCAGCTAACATTGCTTTAGTGTTTACGTGTTCAATGACAACTTCTTATATTTAACACATTCTCTTATGGCTAGATATTTGATGTCAATATCTTACTTCGACTACCACTTTTATTATTCTTAGCCATAAAGACAGCAGCTGAATTGTCATAATATAATTTTAATGAATTAGCTATATAGTCGATAATTCTAAGACCAGAAATAAAACTCTTTAACCATACACCATGTAAGGTAGCCTTAAAACAAGAAAGAACTCAGCCTCCATTGTGGAAGTAGTGACTAGAGTCTGTTTGGCACTTCTCCAAGATAAAGCTCAACCGACTAACATAAAAATGTGTCCTGAAGTTGATTTTCATGAATCCACACAACCAGCAAAGTCTGAACCAGAGTAGCCAATGACTTCCAAGTCATTTGGTCGTTTATACATAAGTATATAGTCTTTTGTCCCTTGAAGATATCTTAAGACTTTCTTTGCAGCTTTCCAGTAGTCAAGACCTAGATTACTCTGATATCTTCCTAACATTCCAACAGCAAATGCTATGTCATGTCTTGTACAAACCTGAGCATATATCAAGTTTCCGACAACAGAAGTATATGAAATGTCCTTCATTTGCGTCCTCTCAAGATCATTCTTTGGGCACTGATTCAAATTAGACGTGTCACCCTTCAATATGGGAACTACACTTAGTGAACAATCTTTCATTCGATATCTCTCCAAAATCTTATTGATATAGCATTCTTAAGATAGACCTAAGATACCTTGATGTCTATCTCGATGAATCTCAATGCCAATAACATAAGATATATCACCCATGTCTTTCATGTGAAAATTTTTTAAGAGAAATCGTTTCACCTCATGTATCATTCCCTTGTCATTGGATGTAAGTAAGATATCATCCACATATAGAACCAAGAAACATATTTTACTCCCATTAACCTTCTTGTATATATATTGATCCATAATATTCTCAACAAAGTCAAATGAAGAGATTACATTATGAAACTTTAAATACTATTGATGGAAAGCTTGTTTTAGTCCATATATGGATTTCTTTAACTTGCATACCAAGTACTCACCATATCTAGAGGAGAATCCTTCTGGTTGTTTCATATAAACCTCCTCCTCTAGATCACCATTTAGAAATGCGATTTTCACGTCCATCTATTTTACTTCTACGTCAAAGTGTGCCACCAATGCCAATATAATTTGCAAGGAACTTTTTTAGACACAGAAGAAAAGTTCTTTGTATAGTCAATCCCTTCCTTTTAAGTGAATCTTTTAGCAACGAGTCTTGCTTTATATCTTTCTATGTTGCCTGATGAGTCCTTTTTAGTTTTAAAGACCCATTAACATCTAATGACTTTAATACCATTAGGCAACCTGACAAGATTCCAGACTTCATTATTTTTCATGGAATTCATCACTTCTTTCATGGCACTATACCACAATTCAGAATCTTTACAATTCATGGTTTGTGAAAAAGACTCAGGATCATTTTTGACTCTAATTTCAAATTCTTGTAAATATACAACAAAGTCACTAGGAATTGCTGATTTTCTTTCTCTAGTAGATCTTCTTAATGTTGCACTAACATTTTCTTGTGGTTCATATTGTTCAACTGGTTGTTTAAGAGTTTCAAGAATTACTTGAACATCTTGATCTATAGAAACATTTTTAATAGCTTGTGGAATCTCATTGATTGGTTGTTCAATTCTCAATTGTATTTGATGGGGATTATGAACGACAATCAGTCTTTGACTTGAAGTGGAATGTAAATCTCTTGCAGAATTAGTATTCTGAATTTGATCACTTCTACTAATCAAGTCATTCTAAAAAAATTTTACATTTCTTGATTCCACAATCCTAGTTTTATTGGATGGACAATAGAATTTGTATCCTTTAGACCTTTCGGCATATCCAATGAAATATCCACTAATGGTCCTAGGATCCAGTTTCTTTACTTATGGGTTGTAGGTTCTTACTTCAGACAGGTATCTCAATTGCGTATATGTGTCAAGTTAGGTTTCCAACCTTTGAACAATTCAAAAGATGTACTTGGAACAGCCTTGGTCGGAACACGATTTAATATATACATTGTAGTCTTAAGTGATTCAATCCACAAGGACTTAGGTAGCTTTGAGCTACTCAACATACAACATCCCATGCCTAATATATTCGATTTCTTCTTTCTGGTACACCATTATGATCTGGAGTACTAGGCATGGTATATTGCGCAACAATCCCATTTTGTTGAAGAAATTCAGCAAACGAACCATGTGCTTATCCATCCTCAGTATATCTACCATAATATTCACCACCTCTATCAATTCTCACAATCTTAATTTGCTTTTTGCATTATTACTCTACTTCAGCCTTGAACACTTTAAAGGCTTCTAATGTTTCACTCTTATTATGAAGCATGTAGAGATACATATATCGTGAGTAATCATCTATAAAGGTGATAAAATATTTCTAACCATATGCATCCATATCTGGACAACATATATATAAATGTATTATTTCTAATATGGTTGAACTCCTCCTAGCACCTTTCTTTGACTTATTAGTTTGCTTGCCTTTTACACAAGCATTGAAATCAGTAAAATCTAAAGTATTAAGTAGATCATAATTTACTAATCTCTTACTTCTATCTATGGAGATATGTCCTAATCTCGATGCCATAAGATAGAGGAATTTTCATTCATAACACACCGATTGATACCAGCTTGGACATGCATAACATTATGAGTGGAATCATTTTGTAAATTGAGAGAGTAAAGATCATCAGACAATGTACTAGATCCAATAAGTTTAGATTTATAAAATAGTTTGAAATCTCCTTCTAAAAGGAAGTAGTATCCCAAAGGTACTAGTTTTGATACTGAAATTAAATTCCTAGAAAAAATAAGAACATAAAAGGTCTTTTCTAACTCTAAAGTAAAACCACTACATAGAACTAAATTGCATGTTCAAATAGCTTCCACACGCAATTGCATCTTGTTTCCAGAATAGATGCTTCGCTCAGCTCCCATTGGCTTCCGCAGGTTTCTTAAATCCTGCAAGGAATTCGTAATATGGATTGTAGAAGAATCAATTCACTACTGTCATGACCCAAGCCTAGGGCCTAGGCGTGATACGGCGAATGGGGAACCTGAAGGAACCCCAATCAAGCCTCTTAACTTTTCATTACACATTATTGGTCGCGGAAGCGTGTAAAAGACATAAAGTAAACAAAAAGGAGCAAAGGGCTAAGGAATAGCTTGCCAAAACCTCAACATCAAGAGACAAGGAATCATAACTGATATCATAATTTCACAACTTGTCCAACAAACACCTCTAAATACATAGATAGAGAGGGGGCCAAGATAAAGCCATTGGGCCCACCCTCATAGTCAAATAGAACATAAGAAAGTGTCTCAATACATAGATAATGGTAACATAGACTAAGGTCCCCGAAATGGAGGACTCATCAACAAGCTTAGAATAGCACCATCTAGCCACATGGAGGAGGATGATCAACTTGGGCACTGGTTCCTACATGGTGATATCATGTAGGCAAGAGAATGTGTTAGTACATTTGAATGTACTAAGTATGCGGGGTGCACTGCAACAATAGATAGACATCATACTCAAAATACATACATTAGACAATAGGCATAGTATAACAATATGGCATAAATGATCAATGCGTAAGTAAAACATGCTTTAGGTAACTCATGGTCATATAAGGTATCATATGTGAAGAATAGACCAAGCTAGATTTCCAATGTATAAACCCCTTAGGGTATGATGCCGCCCCATCACTTAGGTGGTGAAGTACTAATCCTTCACTCGGTTGATGATACTGCTGCCCCATCACCTAGATGGAGAAGTACTAACCTTTCCTTCGGTTGATGATAATGTCGCCCAATCACCTAGGTGGAGAAGTATTAAACCTTCCCTCGGTTGATGAGTATTAACCCCCATCTTGGTTAGTGATGATGTCGCTCCATCACTAGGTGGAGAATTACTAACCCTTCCCACGGTTATCCGGATTCTTAGACCCCCCGAATTGGGCATGGTCTAATGCAACACTTTATATAGAATTCATCATGAATATAATATCATTTCATCATCATAACATCAATCCTATAATATCTCATGCTTTGGACCTTCATTTGCTCAAGAAACCATAGTCGGATATTTTATCAAACATATTGGGTGTGTGTAATGGGGGTAAAAGATCATGCAATTTAGAGATGAAATCATGCAAGAAAATCTATTGTAAAACCAACATTCAACACCTTGCAACACCCCAAAAAATTCACATCAAAATCCCTCATCAAATCCAACATTAGATCCAAGATTTGAAGATCAAAACATGCTAAAACAACCATACTTTCTTGAATTAAAATCACTGTGCAGTAAATTTCTCAATATACAGGACCCACATGTAAATCAACTTAAAATCATGCATTATTAAGTAAAAGAGGATTTAGGCGTTATGGTAGGAAGGACCAAATGGTTCAATACCACACATCTTAGCTTTGGAGAAGTTCTTGATGAAGGTTGGAGATGGAGGCTTGAAGCTTGAAGAGAATCCTTAGCTTTGGATAAGGGTTTTGGGTCTTGAATTTGGGAGTGAAAATATGACTAAAGTGTTTTAGTGAGTGTTCGGAAATATTTTGGAGGATATGAGGGTGAAATTTGGATTAGGTAAAAATACATTTGGGAAAACTTAGTCCAAACACTTAGAAAAATCTAGACGGACTAGGAAAAACAGTGCAGAAATTACATGCGGAGAGGTCGCGGACCCTCACTGGAAATTATATCAAGCAAAATTTCATAATTCGATTCCTTTGATTTAAAATTGAGGTTAGAACCTTGTCCCCTTAATTTTGACCCCTTGAACAAGAACATGAAGTCGGATTTTCGAAATAACCAACAGATGTTTAGATATACGGAAAACAAGATTCTGGACACTTCTGAAGTATATTTTTAGGCACTTTTTGGGGTCATTATAATATCTCCCTTGGGAACATTCGTCCCTAAATGTAAAAGAGATGTAAAAGAAAATTATAATCATGCACAAATCAGCCCCAACAAGAATGCAACATAACATGTAAAACATCATTTTCAAATCCTCAATATAAGTGAAAAATCATCATAAGTTTACCAACTTAAACCTGAATGTATATGAATGGCATGGGGGGTGAAATGTAAGACTTGAAATCATATATGGGACTTAGGATTAGTACCTTAGGCTTGAATAGAATGGAAAAGGTAAGGATACCTCTTTTGCATATCTGCTTCGGCCTCCCATGTAGCACTATCGACTTGCTGGTTCCTCCAAAGGACCTTAACGGATGTCATCTCTTTGTTCCTCAATATATTTACTTGCCTATCCAAGATTTGAACTGGAACCTCCTCATAAGTCAATTTATCCTCCACAACACCTATAATATCAATAGGCATAATGGTATTAAGATTACCAACACACTTTCTCAACATAGAAACATGGAACACTGAATGAATCAAATTCATTTCACTAGGCAACTTCAACTCATAAGCTACCTAGTCAAACCTCTCTACCACCTCATAAGGATCAACATACCTTGGGCTCCACTTCCCTTTTTAAAAAAACAGACTACACCTTTCATTGGGGAAACCTTCAAGTAGACCCAATCACCCACTTGGAATTCTAGGTATTTCCTTCTTACATCGGCATAGGATTTTTGAAAACTTTGGGTTGTCCTCAACTTTTCCCTAATCATCTTAACCTTCTCAAGAGCCTCCATAACCAGATCTAGCCCTAATATAGCCACCTCTTCAACCTCAAACCAACCCATCGGTGATCTACAACGTCTCCTATAAAGAGCCTCAAATGGAGCCATACTGATGCAAGAGTGATAGTTATTGTTGTAGGCAAACTCAATCAATGGAAGATGGTCATTCCTACTACCTTTAAGCTCCAAGACACATGCCCTAAGCACATCCTCAAGTGTTTGAATTGCCCTCTCGGCATGGCCATCCATTTGAGGGTAGAAGGTCGTACTAAGGTAAACTTTGGTACCAAGACCCTTTTGAAAAGGCCTACAAAAGTGCGAAGTGAATTGTGCACCCGATCAAATATGATGGATAAAGAAACCCCATGTAACCTCATTAACTCAAGGATGTACAACCTTGCATAGTATTCAGCCTCATATGTAGTCTTAACCGGTAGAAAGTGAGTCGGTTTCGTTATCCTATCAACCACAACCCAAATGGAATCAAAACCTTTTCTAGTCTTGGGCAACCCAACCACAAAATCCA
>JAABOM020073769.1:0-35292 GCA_011800125.2 Solanum clarkiae | reverse complement strand
TATTGATGAGGTCTACAAAATCTTGAATATCATGGGTGTTGGGTCGAACAAAAAGGCAGAGTTGGCAGCATACCAACTCAAAGGGGTAGCCCAAATATGGCATGATCAATGGAAGGGTGAGAAGGGGGTTGGCAATATGGTGCTTTGGGAGGAGTTCAAATTAGCTTTCCTTAATAAGTTTTTCCCTCTTGAGCTTAGGGAAGCTAAGTTGGTGGAGTTTATAAACTTGAAACAAGGCGCTATGATGGTGAGGGAGTATTCCCCCATGTTTAATCAACTTTCAATGTTTGCTCATCATTTGGTGGCCGATCCTAGATCCAGGATGAACAAGTTTGTGATGGGGGTCTTCGACTTGGTAAGAGGAGAATATCGGTCTACCATGCTAATTAGTGACATGGACTTATCTCGGTTGATGACCTATGCTGAGCAAATGGAGGAAGAAAAATTGAAGAAGAGAAGGGGGCACGAGGCCAAGAAGGCCTGTCTTTGGAGTATGTTCCAAAGGGGTGGCCGGTTCTATCAAGGCCAAGGGTCTCACCCAGCTACTAATAGAGGGTTTGTCAATGACCTCCCTAGGCCTCAAGGTGTCAGTGTTGTGTCTCCTGTGGTTGTGTGTTCTAAGTATAGAGGGGGTCACAAGGGCCCATGTTTGAAGGGTTCTAATTCTTGTTATGAATGTGGGGAGTTTGGTCACAAGAAGGTAGATTGTCTAAGAAACTGTGGCAAGGGCCGGGGTGCAAATGCGGTTCCATTTGGTAGAGGTGGTTGTCAAGGTAGTGCCCCAAGGCACAACCAGTTTTATGCCCTACATGAGAGGCAAGGGGTTGGTGATGTCCCCCATATTGTTACCGGTATGTTGAAAATCTTTGACTTTGATGTGATGCTTTGATTGATCTGGGTGCCACTCTTTCCTTTGTTACCCCTCTTGTTGCTAAAAAGTTCCATGTTGTCCCTGAGTTATTGCATGAGTCATATGAAGTGTCTACTCCTATTAATGCCTCTATTGTTTCTAGAAAAGTTTATAGAAGTTATCCTATTTTCATTTTGCATAAGTTGTTACCTTGTGATCTTGTTTAATTAGACATGGTAGATTTTGATGCAATACTTAGGATAGATTGGTTGCATGCTTACTATGCTTTTAGTGATTGTAAAACCCATAGGGTCGAGTTTCAATTTCTTAATGAACCTATCCTTAAGTAGGAAAGTCAAAATATGGTGGTCAACGGTAGATTCATTTCATGCATTAAAGCCCATAGGTTGTTTCTAAGGGGTGTTTGTATCATCTTGTGAGGATTAAAGATACGGAGTCCAAAGTCCCTTCCATAGAGTTGGTTCCGATTGTAAATGAGTTTCTTGATGTCTTACCAAATGACCCTCCCGGTGTCCCTCCCAAAAGGGAGATAGATTTTTGCATAGAACTCCTTCCTGACACCAACATATCTCCGTTCCCCCTTACCTATGGCCTCGACGGAGTTGAAGGAGTTAAAGGAGCAATTGAAAGATTTGTTGAAAAAGGGATTTATTAGACCTAGTCAATCACCTTAGGATGCTCTGGTGTTGTTTGTGAAAAAGAAGGATGGGTCACTTAGAATGTGCATTGACTACCAGTAACTCAATAGGGTCAGTATAAAGAATAAATATCCTCGTCCAAGGATTGATGATTTGTTTGACCAATTGCAAGGGCTAGCTTCTTCTCTAAGATTGATCTTCAGTCCGAGTATCATCAAGTAAGGGTGAGGGAGTGTGATATTCCTAAGATGGTCTTCCAGACTAGATATGGGCATTATGAGTTTTTTGGGATGTCGTTTGGGTTGACCAATGCACCGGCCATCTTCATGAACCTAATGAATAGGGTCTTCAAACCTTACCTTGATTCCTTTGTTATGGTCTTTATTGATGACTTTTTGATCTACTCACATAGTAGGGAGGAGCATATGGGGCATTTGAGGATTGTGTCGCAAAGATTGAGGGAGGAGAAATTGTATGCCAAATATGATAAGTGTGAATTTTGGTTTAAGGGGGTTGCATTCTTGGGTCATGTGGTGTCGGCGAATGGTATAAAAGTGGAACCTAAGAAACCCAATGTGATTAGGAATAGGCCTAGACCATTGACTCCGTCAGATATTAGGAGCTTGTTGGGCCTTGCGGGTTACTATAGAATATTTATGAATGGGTTCTCCTCCATTACTTCCCCTATGACCAAATTGACTCAAAAGAAGGTTAAGTTTGTGTGGACCGATAAATGTGAGAGAAGCTTCCAAACATTGAAGGATAGGCTTTTGTCCACTCCTATATAATCACTGCTAGATGGGCTTGAGGATTTTGTTGTTTATTGTGATGCATCTAGATTTGGTTTGGCTTGTGTGCTAATGCAAAATGATAAGGTCATAGCCTATGCTTCTAGACAAATCAAAGTGCATGAAAGGAATTACTCGACCCATGATCTAGAGTTAGTCGCCATTGTATTTGCATTAAAGATTTGGCATCATATTTTGTATAGGGTGCATGTGGATGTCTTCACTGATCATAAGATCCTCCAATATGTTTTCACTCAAAAAGATCTCAACTTGAGACAAAGAAGATGGCTAGAACTTCTCAAAGATTATAACACGAGTGTGCATTATCATCCGGGTAAGGCAAACATGCTGACGGATGCTTTGAATTGGATGTCCATGGATAGCCTAGCTCGTGCTGATAGTGGTGACAAGGAGATGGCTAGAGAGGTGCATAGATTGGCTAGGTTGGGAGTTAGGTTGGACGAGGTTGGTGATCATACTGTTATGGTTGTCGAAGGGTCTAACTCTTCCTTGGTTGATGAGGTGATAGCAAAACAAGATCTTGAATCCTCCTTGCTTAAATTGAAGGCCTTGGTAAAAGAGGGCAAAGTAGAGGTTTTCTCCCAAGGGGAAGATGGGGCTCTTAGGTACCAAGGTAGGTTGTGTGTGCCTTGTGTTAATGGTTTGAGGGAGAAGATTCTTGAGGTGGCCTATAATTCTTGCTATTCTATCCACCCCAGTTCCACCAAAATGTATAGAGACTTGAGGGATGTGTATTGGTGGGGAGGCATAAAGAGGGACATTGCTAAATTAGTTTCCTGTTGCCATAGTTGTCAACAAGTCAAGGCCGAGCATCAAAGGCTGGGTGGCCTAACCTAAGACATAGAGATTCCCACTTAGAGGTGGGAGGTTATTAGTACGGATTTTGTGGTCGGGTCGCCCAAGACTAGAAAAGGTTTTGATTCCATTTGGGTTGTGGTTGATAGGATGACAAAATCGGCTTACTTTCTATCGATTAGGACTACATATTGCGCTAAAGAGTATGCAATGTTGTACATCCATGAGTTAGTAAGGTTACATGGAGTTCCTTTATCGATCATATTGGATCGTGGTGCACAATTCACTTCACACTTTTGGAGGTCTTTTCAAAGGGGTCATGGTACAAAGGTTTACCTTAGTACGGCCTTCCACCCTCAAACGGATGGCCAAGCCAAGAGGACAATTCAAACCCTTGAATATATGCTTAGGGTGTGTGTATTAGAGTTGAGGGGTAGTTGGGATGACCATCTTTCTTTGATTGAGTTTTCCTACAACAATAGCTATCACTTTAGTATCTGTATGGCTCCTTTTGAGGCTCTTTATAGGAGACATTGTAGATCACTGGTTGGTTGGTTTGAGGTTGGAGAGGTGTCTTAGTTGGGACCGAATTTGGTTATGGAGGCTCCTGAGAAGGTTAGGATGATTAGGGAATGGTTGAAGATGGACCAAAGTCATCAAAAATCTTATGTCGATATGAGAAGAAGAGATCTTGAGTTCGAAGTGGTTGATTGGGTTTATCTGAAGTTTCTCTAATGAAAGGTGTGGTCCATTTTATAAAAAGGAGAAGTTGATTCCAAGATATATTGGTCCTTGTGAGGTCTTGAAGAGGGTTGGCAAGGTAGCTTATGAGTTGAGGTCGACTAGTGAAATGAATTTGGTTCATCCAGTGTTCCATATCTCTATGTTGAGAAAATATATTGGTGACCTTAATGCTATTATGCCTCTTGATTTATGGGTATTGTGAAGGATAACTTGACTTATGAAGAGGTTCTAGTTCAGATCCTAGATAGGTAAGTGAAGAGATTGAGGAACAAGGAGTTGGCATCCGTTAAGGTCCTTTAGAGGAACCAGCAAATCGAAAGTGCTACTTGGTAGGCCTAAGCGGACATGCAAAAGTGGTATCCTTATCTTTTCCACTCCACTTAAAGTAACTTCTAAGTTCCCTGTGTGATTTCAAGTCTCATGTTTTGACCCTTATGTCATTCATATGCATTAATGTTTTAGTTGACAAGTCATGATAATTTTACACTCAGGTTGAGATTTTGAAAATGGCATTTTAAATGTAATGTTGCATTTTAGTTGGGGATGAGTTTTTTATGATCATTCTTGTCTTGTGTATCTCTTTTACATTCGGGAATGAATGTTTCCAAGGGAGAAATATTGAAATGATCTCAAAAAGTGCTCGAAAACATGCCTCGGAATGCCCAAAATTTAAGTTCCATATATCTCAAAATCTGTTAGTTATTTCGAAAATCCGACTTCATATTCATGACTAGGGGGTCAAAATTAGGTGAAAAAGTGTCTAACCTTAATTTAAGAGCAAAAAATTAGTAATTATAAATTTTTAAACGACGATTTCCAGTAAGGTCTGTACGATGGAGGCGTGACACGGCAACAGCCAATCTCGGTGTATTTTTTTTAGTTCGTCCAAAGTTTTCTAAGTGTTTGGCCCAAGTTTTCCCAAACATATTTTTACCTATACTTAGCCAAGTTTCACCCTCATATCATCCTAAACATTTTTGCCAAACTCATTAAAACACTTAGTCATATTTTCACTCCCCAAACTTAAATCCCAAACCCTTATCCCAAGCTAAGGTTCTCCTTCAAGGTTCTTCTTCAAGCTTCAAGTCTCCATCTCCAATATTCACCATGTTCATCTCTAAGTTAAAGTATGTGGGTTTCTTTCATGGGTTCGTTTCACCCATGATACCCCAAGCCTCCTTTTACTCAAATTGCATGATTTAAGGTTGATTTACAAATGGTTCTTGCATATTTTGAAATTCACTGCACACTATGTTAAATCTATGTAAAGTTGTAATTGTTTTGCTATGTTTTGAGCTTTAAATCTTTGGTCTATTATAAGATTTGAGAAGGGGTTTCAATATATATTGCTTGAGGGTGTTACAAGGTGTTGAATGATGGTCTTACAATGGATTTTCATGCAAGATTTCATCTCCAAATTGTATGGTTTTATACTACCAATACATATCCTCTAAGTGTTTGATAACATGTTCGGATGTGGTTTCTTGAGGAATTGAAGGTCCAAAGCATGAGATATGATATGAATGATTATAAGCTAACGAAATGAGCTTATGTATATGATGTATTCTACAAAAAGCATTGAACATACATTCCATGTTGTTATATTATGCCTATTGTTTAATATTATGCATTTCGTTTATGATGTCTACCTATTGTTGCGTTGCATCCTACATACTTAGGACATTCAAACGTACTAACGCATACTCTATGCCTACATGATGTCACCATGTAGGAACTGGTGCCAAAGTTGATCATCCTTCTCCACGTGCCTAGCTCGGTGCTATTCAAGTTAGTTGGTGCGTCCTCCACTTCGGGAATCTTAGTCTATACTCTTTATTGTTATGTATTGAGACACTCTTCTTTATGTTCTATTTAACTATGAGGGTGAGCCCGGTTGTTTTGTCTTGTCCCCCACTCTTATCTATATATTAGAGGTGTTTATTGGACATGTTATGTATCTGTGATATGCGCTTGACTCTTGTCTTTTGGCAATGATGATATTGTGCATGCTTTTTCCTTAGCCCCGGTTTCCCAATTCTTTTATCTTTGATGCTCGATTTATTACTTTCGGGACCAAGGATGTATAATGATGGTTTATGACACTTGCTTGGGTCCCTTCCGGTTCCCCTTGTACTATGTCACATCTAGGCTCTAGGTATGGGTCGTGACATAAATGTGAAGGATACTTGAAGCTTGAAATGAGTCCTTGAGTTCCAAAATTGAGCTTGAACTCCTTGGATTTGAATGACAAAATTGATAGTCTTGGAGAGGTTTTAGAGAGGGTTTTGTGAGCTATAGAGTTGAAAATGGCTAAGTATGGAAGATTTCACATTTAAATGGGCATGGGGCTATGACTCCAATGCCCTTAAAAGAAATAAGAAAACCAAGGAAACTATTACACTGGTCCGCGTCCCTAGTGCAACGCAGACCAAACATGCCTAGAAAAGTACACTACTCTACACCCTTGGTGCATTGCAGCCGGGGCGCGGAGAGCCATTGGAATTCGAAAATTAGCAATAAGTTATTTTTTGCTACGTGTCTTCTAAAATCTGGGTTATACCCATCTCCCTCTCAATTTTTCCCCCTGATAGAGAATATGAAGTCGGATTTTCAAAATTACACATGAATTTTGAGATATATGGAAATCATGATTATGGGACATTTTGAAGCACATGAGGGGTGTTTCAGTTTGTTGTGGTATTCATTGACGATATCTTGATTTACTCCTGGACGAAAGAGGAGAATGAAAAATATTTGAGGGTGGTGCTGCAAATATTGATAGAAGAAAGGTACTTTGCTAAATTCGACAAATGTGAGTTTTCTTGTAGGGAAGTTGCATTCTTGGGACATGTGGTGTCGGGTGATGGGATTAAGGTGGATTCGAAAAAGATGGAGGCAATAATGAATTGGCCTAGACCCTTGACTCCATCAGATATTAGGAGTTTCTTAGATTCGGTCGGGTACTACCGAAGGTTTGTGAATGGGTCCTCCTCATTTGCTTCTCCTTTGATCAAATTGACACAAAAGAATGAAAAATTTATATAGTGATGAGTATGAAAGGAGTTCACAAACCTTGAATGACAAGCTTATGTCTGCTCCTATTTTGGCTCTACTAGAAGGGTTAGAGGGATTTGTGGTGTGTTGTGATTCTTCAAGAATTGGATTGGGGTGCGTGCCAACTTCAGATCTATGACTCATACGAGATCGTAGAGCTAAAATAGAAGGAATTCAAGACCCATCTACATTTTTCTAGATAAACTTCAGAAACCTACCCCTCACTGAAATTGTATGTGAAACCTCCTTCATGGCCCGTAGAACACTCTACGGCTCGTAAAGGGCCTCCTGGATCCTCAAGATCAGCAACTTCTGCATATTCTTCCCAAAACCAATGCCAACCCTGAAATCCTGCAAAACAAACATAAAAACACACAAAACCTACTAACGTCGCATTGAGAACACACAGAAGTCCAAGTTGTAAGCATCAAAAGTGATGTATTTTAACAGCACATCCACACCCTCAACTTAAAATTATTGCTTGTCCTCAAGCGATGGACTCAATCTATATAAGCAATACAGCAGCACAAAGACCTCCATCTAGTGACATACATCTCATCAAACTTAAGCACAAATATCCATACCACTTTTCAAAACATAGTCAAACAGTTATCCAGCAAACCAGTATAGACTAATGTACGCGACAATGCAACTATGACAAGAGAGGTACTATCAACAAGCCACAATCACTAAATAAGCCTAATGCTAACAATTCAATGTAAGTGCCCTCACAGAAAGAAGTCCTATATCTCACTCTCAATGATTTTTCAATCTATAATCTTGGGACTTTGCAAAATCACTCACTTTCACAAAAGATATTCATGTATCACGCCCAATACATGTGCTTGGCCCAATACTCATGACTAAGACCTTTGACTACTTCGACTAGGATCACTTTAGGATTTTGCAGGCTTGTAACTTAGGCTCAGGGGGCTTTGTATGATAATTTGGGAACATAGTGACTAAAGTCCCTCATTGACACTACATTTTGCCACACGTTTTCCCTACCAACACTGTTACTCTTTATTCCCTTTCTCTTGTTTCAAGTTTTTCTGTGTGCTTTCTCTTTATTTTTCAGCTTTTTACCTTGCTTTTGCATTTCATTTTTACTTTTAGCTCATAATTAAGGCAGCACTTATTTTTCCTGCACCTATTACACATTTTTACTCCTTTCACTATGTCACTAAATTTCCCCCTCATTTTGTGTTTAACCCTTGCACCAGCCACCCTCATCATAGGCTTTTGGCCTGAGTTGAGGTGCACATTATCCAACCTCATAACCAGGGCCACTTTTGGTAGCCACCCTCAACTTAGGCTTTTTGCCTCAATCAAGGTGCAGAATGTTCAAGGAAGGACCAGGGCCTATTTTAGGTCACTTGGGTTTTTACAAAGAAGAGGTAAATGTCAGGCTGAAACATTAAGGATCAAGGGATATTCAGCAAATTTGGTTGGTCATTTAGGCTAAGTGAACTTTTAAACAATTTTCTAAGATACTTTCCTAATCCAACTAACCTACCATCTAAATTAGAGTAACAGGGAAAGTTCTGAATTGAAACACAATACATGAATTTAGCAAATTAAGCTCACACTCACATAGCACTGATTACATTATCAACAAAAGACTCTCAGACCATGCTTTTACCTTAATTTATCCTCACTTTTCAAAACAATCGCTATCAACATACTTAAACATGCAAGGTTGCTATCTAGACTAACTAATCTAAATTTGGTAGGTAACATTTTCACAATAAAAAAAAACACAAAAACATACATATGCCACATTTCTCAGTATTATATGCTACAAATACTATTTAAACATCCTAAACATGTTGGTTCAACAGAAAATAAATATCCATGGAGAAAAAGAACACAGGCAAGAAAACCCCTAAGATTCAAAAACTGGGGTAGTTATAGACCCAAGCTACTCAGACATCATTGAGGCCTATGAATACCTACACCCCATAGAAAAAGAGGTGCATTGTCCTCAATGCACACAATCAGCACAAAATGAAGTACCGGGGTCAAAAAACATACCTAGGCACCTAAGTTCCAGTGTGTGGATGAGTTTGACCACCTCAACTTGCATGGTGGCTTCCTTAGTAGTAGCACCTAATCTTAAGGGGCCAATACCTCTCACCTTCTCGAGCTCATGAGCCTGTTGTCTCTCCTCTTCCAGCCTCGACTACCTTAAGAAAAGGTCGATCTCTTCTTTCTTTGTCATCCCTGCATATGATCATACTGTATTTGGATCATTATCTAGGCGGGGCCTCTTCCTGATGAATGGTAGTGTGTGCTCCACAAGAGCATATAGATCTACTATTGGCACCGGTAGTGTAGTCTCTGGTAGTGTCACCGGTGCTGCCAATGTTGTTGTCATGTCTGCCTAGAGTCACTGGATCTCCGTCTGTATAACCATCACATCTGCTGGTCAGTCTGTGCTCAAGCTCTACTGGACCCTCAACTTGAAGGCATCAACGCGGGCATCGATAGGGCAAAAAAGGTCCTGAAGAGCAGAGACTATGTATGCTTGCATACAACCCTCTGACTCTGTGATGGCTTAGCGGACCCAAGGCCTAATCTGCTGAACTAACAGAGTCAACTATGACTCAGCATTTAATAATTCTGCACCATGGCTGAATAGATACTGTGGACATGTAAACAATGCCTGTAGGTGTTGTTGTGATAAAGTAGACTGTGGTGCAACAATAGTAGTAGTGGGCTTTCTCTCCTCATCTCCCACGATCTATGAGGGCCTCTTCTCTTGGTAGCAGCAGTAGTGGTGGTAGGTGAAACCTCAGGCGGTGGCACTAGGTTAAACATCTCTAGCATGGAAGCAGGCTGATGCAGTGCTTGCTGCAGCGCTACCGGGTTCTCCTTAGCCTTAATCATACTAGCATCCAAAGTACGTTGGACCTCTATCAGTGAGTCTAGCTGGTACAGACTCTCCATCCCAACTCTAGATAGAGTCTATAGATCAAGCATGGAAAGAGGATGGAGGTAGACCTCTTCAGGGCTATTTTGTAGATCTACTCAATGAAGAGGCAAGTGCAATCTATCTCATAGCCAGCCAAGATACTGGCAACTAACACTGCACGCTCCGAGTTAGTAGCTACCCATGTAGGCTTCGGACTCTGCTCAGCAATCAAACTGGCCATCTATCATATTAAGCCAGCTCTACGGCCTACATCTCTCATTAGACTCAGGTCCCTGGTCTGCCCCACTCTGTGGTCCAACTCTGGTGTGGATCTGGGGACTAGGAACTCGAGCCCAAATAATATATGGTATATGGTGGTCTCTGAGATATCCTCCTGTCGGCCCCTCACTTTGGTCAGCATCAGTCTGGGCTGAGCTTGGGGCTTCTTTCCCTTGGGAAAAGTGCTCTGAATGGTAGTTGCATAAGACGTATAAATCTCTCTCACTATGGTCATGGAGTACCTCCCTAGTGATTTGGTCAGCCACTAGAGCCCATATCTAATCATAGTATCCTGGAGACCGGTGGCACTACTTAATCCAGATGAGCTAACTCAGGGCTCCTCATAAATGGAGCGGCCTTGCTTGCCCCACTCTATAGTTTGCACGCCCTCTTTGTATATGTCTCGCATGCCCGCGACACACCACTGACTAGTAAGAGCATCGGGTGGAGAAGGTGATGCCCATGGTGTGTCAAAGGACTGTCTCTAACTCATCGCTAGAGACTGACTCTGAGCTAGACTCCTTATTGGACCAAGTCTTCTAAATAGAGGTGCTCTTTTCGTGGTCTCCCTCGTCAGACTGGGGAGTACGAACAACAAGAGCTTAGGCCTACCCATTTCTAGAAGCAGCCTGTGTCTGTGGTTTGTTAGCATCAGGGTTAGGTCAGACACTAAGCTCCTCTAGTGATCTACTCAATATGGGAGTTTGCTCCTCCCCTGAGGTCTCATCTCTGAGCCTCCTCGGCAAGCCCTTGATTTCCTCATGTCTTACTTTCAGGGCCATAGTACCTGAAACATAGACATTGAAGCCACTTGGTTAGCCTTACAGATCAGAAAAGGAAATGCAAAATCATATCAAACCTAGTTGCAGAAAGGTCTATGAAAGCACCTTTATAGGCTGTAGTGTAAACTACGAGCCGTAGAAGGCTCTCGTAAAAACAGTGTTCACCATTTTATATTTTCTTGAAAGGCATCTACAAGACCAACTACGACTCATAGAAGGTTCTACGAGTCGTAGATGATTCCAGTGTCTGATTTAATTTCAGGCAGGGAACCATGAGACCCTTTTACGAGTCGTAAAATATTCTATGACTCGTAGAAGATCTCATCTGATGGGTACTTAGTAACTTCAGGCTTCTGGATTCTTATACGAGGGCCAATTTTGACTCATAGAATGTTCTAGGGGTCATAAAAGCCACTCGTAGACCAAAAAACTCAGTCAGCTGAGTTTCTAAGTTCATCAACATGGAACCATACAACGTTTTCAACCTATTCTACCAGTATCGAAGCAATACACACACACCCAACATGATAATTAGCACAAATACCCCATCAAAATTTATTAGCATGCTTTCCCAACCTTTCCAACCCCATTTGAATGCATTAACAATAGAAACACAAACCCATGCCATCACACACCAAATATCAAACATATAATCACTTCAATTCAAATGGTGAGTGATCACATAGGTGTCAACACGTCATTCAAAACACAAAACAAGTCAATCACACCAAATTTCGGTCCTAAACACATATTCAAGCATGGGCAGCCATAATTCAATTATCAAACATGTCAATATGCATACATAGCTTTGTGTCTAACATAACCATACCTAACAAAATATTTCAACCTAACCCTACAATAATTGGCAAATCAATGGCATTGGAAGGACCGAAAACTTACCAAATTGAGTGATTAGATTGTAGAAATTGAAGGAGGTGATGAGATACTAGAAATTCTAGGCTGCCGAAAAGTGGTGGTGGTGTTTCCTTCGGTGGTCAGAAAGTTTTGGGGTGGGGGTTAACTGGGTATTTTTCATAAATTAGGGCTCAAATGGGGTTAAAATATTTTGACCCCAATATTTATAGTTTGACTAGGTCAGTGAAAAATTGATGGGCCCAAACTCTACGAAACCCCAATTATGGGTCATAGAATGTTTTGTGGCCCGTAAATCATGATTTAGTAGAACATCTTGACCCTGGTTTTGAAGACTATGTTTTACAAACTAGTCTACAAGTCATAAAGTGAAGTACAACTCATAGAGTTGGTCGTAGAGACCTCAACACTGAGTTAAAAACTCAAAAAATTTACCGAGGTTCTACGAGCCCCATTCACGACCCATAGATATTTCTACAGACCGTAAAATTGGCTCGTGGATAGGAATGCACAATTTTTTGCTCGAAGTGTCTATGAGATGGTGTACGGGTCATAGAGTGATGTACGACCTGTAGAACCAGTCATATAGGCACTTCCTGATGCCTTTTCATCCATGAATAGCTGACTTAGCCATGTACCTGCACATTCTTCATAGAACACACTAGTACCCTGTATCCAACCAGCCCAATTTCCAACATTACAACCATAATACAAGAAAATAAACTACCTATAAATCCAAAAGCTAGAAATAAGGCTATAGCTACAACTATTACATCAAAAGCCTTGGGTTGCCTCCCAAGTATTGCTTGATTTATTATCGCAGAATGATTTGGACGACTAGGTTACTCAGACTTCACCAAGTGCCCAAACCACGTTCTTCAAATCATCTGGCCTCTTCATAGACTGACAGATATTAAAGACAACTTCTTTATCGTTCAATCTAAACTTGAGTTTACTGGCTTCCATATCCACTAACGCTTGACCAGTTGCTAGGAATGGCCTTCCCAAGATGATTGGAACATCGTAGTCAACTTCGCAATCTAGGATCACAAAATCTGCGAGGAGTATGAACTTCTCAATCTTAACAACCACATCATATAGTATCCTTACAGACTTCTTTATCATGCGATTAGCCATCAACAACCGTATGCTCGAAGGAGTAGGGGCTCCCAGTCTTAGCTTCTTGAAGACCGCAAAGGGCATCAGATTAATGCTGGCACCAAGATCACACAATGCCCTTGCAAACTTCATATTTCTAATGGTGCAGGGTATGGTAAAAGTGTCAGGATATTCTTGCTTCTAAACCAAGGATCTCGTAGCAATTGCATTGTAATCTTGAATCTCTTGGGAGAGCTCTTAACTCACAATCTATTTTTTGTAACCAGGTCCTTCATATACTTTGTATATCCTGGCATTTTCTCCAACCCTCAATAAGAGGGATTTTGATAGAGAGTTGTTTCAGCATAGAGAGAAAGTGCTTGAACTTTCCTTCCTCCTCTTTCTTTTTAGTTCTTTGAGGGAAGGGGGGAGGAGGCCTAAGAATGGGCTTCAGCTTCTGTGGTATATCTACGGCTTCACTCACCGCATCCTTTCCACGATCATCTCCGATATCCGTATCTTTGACCTCAACTTTCTCTTCTCGAACATCATCCTCATCAATTAGCATAGGAGGATCAATGGTCCTCATGCCACCACGAGTGGTAACCGCCATGCACTGCCTCTGATTCTTGGGATTCAAAACTATGTTGCTAGGCAGTGTACCCCTCTAGCACTGATTAAGTTGAGTTGACACTTGACTAAACTGTTGCTCAATTTGTTTGATAGCAACAGAATCAGACTCAATTTTTTTATTTATACTAGAGATCTCAGATTTCATCTACCTCCGAGTCTCATCTTGTGTCTCAGCTTTCTTTAATAGGTGGTCAAACATCTCCTCAACTCTAGAACTACTAGCACATGTGTCATGGTTGTGTGGTGGCACATAAGGACCATTTCTATGACTATCTCTGCGGTCCCAATCTGCATCTATCTTGGCCCTGATTCCTATCATAGTACCCTCCGTGATTGTCTCTAAAAGCCCATCTCAATTAAAGTTCCAACCTTGGTTTCCTTGACATTGGTGACAATAGTCCTGATTGGACCCTTAGGCATTGGCCCAAAAACTCCTTGCCTGATCAGCAATAAAATAGTTTTCCTCTTTATAATAGGGATCATCATATATGGGCACGCGGAGGTGGATGAGAAACTACATTGACTCATTCCTGATTCGGCTTCATCATCACCTTCATGTATGTATGGATTCGGGCAAGCTCTTGCATAATCTCTTTATTTATGTTAGCTTGATCCAAACTGATACTAACAGTGCACAAAATTTTGGTAGATGCTCTATCTCTCTGCCTCCATGCATGATTGGTCTTGACCACTCTCCATCCTTTTAGCTATCCTTGCAAATGGTTGATCTAAGAACATGCCCCCCATAATGGCATCCGCATAGGCTTGACTATTTTCATCAAGGACATATTAGAAGATCTCCACCAAGGCATTATCAACAATTTTTTGGTCTAGGACACTCCTCAAGCACTTAGTGAACCACTCCCATGTAGTACCGATCGATTCACTGGGAAGTTGCTCAAAGTTGTTGATTTGATCTTTCAAATTGAGCTTCTTCGATATTAGGAAGTACCTCCCCAAAAAGGTCCTTTCAATTTAGCACAACTAATGGTCGAACTCTGCAGGATATTAGATAGCAATAGTGTTGCATTACCTATCAAAGAAGGAAGACACAAAGTCTCACAGCATCCATAGACAGATTCTGTGTTCCTATTACACTCTTGCAAACAAATGCAACATCGTGTAGATGGCTATGTCGATCCTCTGATAGTAGGCCAGTGAACAACCCACGGTTCTGCAGCATCTGAAGCAACCCACTGAAATCACAAACTTTGCATCATCCAGTAGTGGTGGCAACATAATAGTCCAGTCACGTCCATAGAAATAGGTTTCAGCTGGTATTGATTCTACTTATAAGTATTGGCACTAAAGTCTTGTGGTTGTAGAGTAATATTCTTAAGAGGAGATGGGTTTTCATTCTTGGCATTCTCATTCTTATTCCAGTTTAGAGCTGTATTTCCATGTTATTGTCATTATCTTGATTCATTCTTCTCAATGTTCTCTGGATCTCTGGGTCAAATGGAGTTAAGGGTCTGCTTCAACTTCGTGTGTTGGGCATACACTACACTTACATCCTGAAAGAAAACAAAAACAACAAAAAAGGTAAAATGAGGGAAATAAGGATCAATCCCCAAATTACTTGAATTAGACAAGTTAGTCTTATTTCCAGGCAACAGAAAGACAATACCATAACGCTGCCCAAGTTACACCTCCTTTTTTAGGCAAAAGTAGTCGTTGTCAAGATATAGAACCTAACCAAGGTTAGGGTCGAACCCAAGGGAATATGGTAGACTTAGAAGAATTTAATGATGCAGTTTGGGTTATTAACCAACTTATCTCCCAGAAGGGAGGGTTTTATAATAACAAGTAAAAAGTAATCCTAACACACACAAGTGTTTAAACCAATATGGAGAGAAACCAGCGTATTGTCTTCCCCATGATTCCCTAACTTAGTATCACTGAAAAATCTAATTCTTTTCTAGTGTGTAGCATGTAAAACGATAAGATAGGTTCACCAAACCATTTGGCCCAGGCGAGAGGCGAATTTCACTATGTGACTTGGTCCATCCCCATAGTGTGACATTACTAACCCGTACCTGTTATCCCAATACAACTACCCTTTGGCCCGGTTCAGTTGATTAGACGAGAACACGTCAATTAAATCCTATTAATTAATCTCTTTTCCTATTCATTACCTTCTTGGTCCAGTCAGCAACACTTTCGAGTTCTAATGTTGGACACCACTAGAAAAAATGCAAATTGAAGAGAATTAATTAATACATGCATGTACATTTTTCAAGAATTACAAATTATCCGATTTTACCTTATTAGTTCTTCATGGTTCCTACAACTCTAGTTGTGGATTTATCTACTCATGATTTGTGTAGATGCATAAATTATGAATTTGAATAATATAATAGAGAACTTACACAATTGAATTAAGAACAAGAAAATCTAAGCATCAATGAGAATCATAATATTTAATTAGAAGATGAACTCAAAGTGTACAAGTGTTTCTCAAATCTCTCCAAAGTGTTTCTCTACTCTATCTTACTGTTTTTCTGCTAACTCATTGAACTCTCTTAGAATAATAACCTAAAAACCTATTTATAATGTTTAAAATACTAGTCTTAGAAAAATAGGATAACTGGGTCAGCACGCCTCACAAGATGCATAACGGACCGTATTGTGATTTACGGCCCATAATCAGGCTTTCATACTTTGTTGCTACAAATCTAGACTTGATTTCCACGACACCTCTCTATGGCTTGTAAAAGGTTGTATGGCTCGTAGGGGGTTTTTGTCTGATAAAACTTTAGACATTCCTCCTTCTCTACTCATCAGGGTACGATACTTGATCTACAACTCGTAAAATGTTTCATGACCCGTCTGCATGTTCACAGACCAAACTTTAGAAACCTATCCCTCACTAGAATTCTATACAAAACCTCTTTCATAGCCCATAGAATATTCTACTACCCATAAAGGGTCTCCTAGATCCTCAAAATCAGCAACTTCTACATATTCTTTCAAAAATCAATCCCAACCCTGAAATCCTGCAAAACAAACACAAAAACACCTAAAACCCACTAACATCGCACTGAGAACACATAAAATTCTAAGTTTTAAGCATGAAAGTTTTCTATTTTGACAGCACATCAACATCTAAAGTGACCTGTCCTTCTTCTTGACAAATAACATGAGCACCCCATAGTGACATGCTATGCCTTATGAAACTCTTCTCTAACAAGTCTTTCAATTTTTCCTTTAACTCCTTAAGTTTTGTTAGGGTCATACAATAAGGAGTAGAGATTGATTAAGTACCAGGAAGCAGATCTATTTCATAAACTATTTCTCTTTTGGGAGGAATATTAGGTAGATCTTTAGGAAAGACATCAGAAAACTCATTCACAATAAGAACCGGATCGAGAGTCTGAGCTTCAGCTTGAAATCCCTAAAGAATATAGTAGAAACACCCTTTAGAAATCAGCTTACAAACTTTTAGATAAGAAATGAATTGACCTTTAAATACTAAGTCACTACCCTTCTATTCAAGAATTGTCTCATTAGGGAATTGAAACTTCACCCTATAGGTGTTAAAAGTAATGAACACATATGAATCAAGGAGCCAATCCAGACCGAGAATAACGTCGAAATCAATCATTTTAAGTTCCGTGATATGACATGGAATAACTTCATATAAGACAAACACAAGATAATTTCTAAAGACCCTTTTTTTCTGGAACTAAATCACTAATAAGGGTTATAAAAAGAAAATGGCTCTAACAACACTTCCAGAGGCACATCAAATCTTATGGAAAGATAAGAAGTAACAAAAGACAAATTGGCACTTAGATCAATTATAATCATATACATCAAAGTCAAAATCTCATAACATATCCATAACCACATCTGGGGCCTCCTCAACATCCTAATCGGCATGAAGAGCGTAGAACCTATTGTGGTGTTATCCACCACCTAGTCTAGAGCAACACATGTCTGAGCCTATTGACTGGTAACATGAGTCTGAGCCTATGTTTAGGTTTAGTACTATTACCCCCTACAACCCCTATCATGATGGGGAGGCTTCCCATATCTAAAAAACACATCAAATTTGGACAAACACTCTCCCTTATGAGTCTTCCCACATTTCTTACAAGTGGAAGTAACTTGAGCACCCAAACCTCCACATTGAACATTAAGGTTGGCCCTTATCTCGGTTGAACCTTTCAGTGTAGTGTTATCTGCACCTTGATCAGAATACCTTTGCCCACCTTGGGGTCTAGGATTACCATCATTACTTGACTTTTGGTAATAGAAACTACCACTATCAACCCAAGCCCACTTGGACACATTAGTCCTCTTCATCATTTTTACATCCTTAATTTTCTTCATGTTAGTCATAGTCCTTGAAATCTCCAGCTCTTTTATTAGCATCGCCATCTTACACTCTTAGGACACTAAATTAGAGGCACCTATCACAAACTTACTCATTCTCTCCCTCAGATCCAAAGCCATGAATGGAGTATTCTTGTACAATTTGATAAGTTTGAGAGAATACTCTATGGTACTCATGTTCCCTTGACGAAGATTGATGAATTCTTGGATCATAGCTTTTCTCAATTCCAAGGGAAACAAGCAGTCAAGGGACACACTTTTGAACTCTCTCCAAGCAATAGGTTCCAAACTGTCAGCCCTCTCATATTTTCATAGCTCATACCATACCCTAGAAATACCCTTAAGTCGGTAGTCCACTAATCTAGCCTTCTCATGCAGGGACACTCTTATAATAGCCACAATTCTATACACTTTATTGACAAGATCTTGTGGATCTTCATCCACCTCAGAACCATGGAACTTGGGCGAATTCATTCTCATAAATTCTAAGTCTGGTTGCTGGAGTGCCTATATTATTCATCTTGGTTAGCTTGAGTTATAACCACTTGGTCTAGCATTTCAAAGGTGATATTGAACTCTGCATGAGTGGCCAGCTTGGACATAGGATCATGTGGTTCTTCAGGGATCAGAGGAGTTTGTCCCTCATCAGTATTGTTTTCTCATTGCAATGGTTCTCTTTATAGAGGCACATTTTGAAAATTGTTGTCACGACCCAGACCTAGGGTCTAGGAGTGACATGGCGAATGGGGACCCGAGAGTTCCCAAATAAGCCTCAAAGTATTCATATTCGCATCATTGGTTCGAAAGCGTAAATGAATAGTGAACACATAGTTCTAAGAGACAGGAAAATAGGACTCGCACTATAGGGATGTCATAGGGAAAGGGAGTAACTTGGATTCACATAACACGTCGTATATAAATACTAAGGAGCGGGTAAGTATGACTCACTCTATGGGGGCAATTCGGGACTTAGGATCCTTCACAATAATATAAGATAACATCATAATACTCATAGCCAATCCACATAATGATATCCATTAGATAGACATATACATAAACATAATCTCCAAATACAACACTTGGCATATAAACGTAAAAGAGTCTATAAGATATTTAACAATGCCTCTAGTCATAAGATGGGATGGGGGTCATGACATGTCCCGCGCTCACCCTCAAAGTAAATAACCTAAGAGAAAGCACCATAGGTAGAGGAATGGTGGTTGGTCCTTGGAAGACAAGACTAACGACAACAAGCAAATTTCAAGATCCAAGCTAACCGTCAACGGTGGATGAAGGTAGTCCTCATTCCCTACATGGTTAGATCACGTAGGCAAAAGTATATGTTATTATGTTTGAATGTACTAAGTGTACGTGCATGCAATGCATATAACTTATTGAACCTGCATTTAGTGTTAGATGGAAAGGGCATATAATAATATAGATAGAGATATATAACAAAGGATATAGTATACAATATTCCATGAAACCAATTATGCATGAAATACAATAATGCTCATATATAGTGGGGATGGGACCATAACTACATCTCAAACCCATGCGAGCAATTACATGAATTTGCTCGGTATTGACCTCCCATCAGGTGAGAGAAGATTACTTGCCAAAGGTAATCTAGACCATACCTTATAACCTTATCATTTCGGTGTGATGGCCACCTTCCTTATGACTCAGTCATTTCTGAAGGATTTTCATTTCATTTTATATCATATCATATCAATGTGTAACCATTCCTATGAACCAATCATTTTAGTAATGGCTACCAACATATCTATGTTGGAATATAGTTCGAGGAAAAGGAAAGTGCCCTTGGGGATAGCACTGACATCCCAATCCATTCGGTGCTAAGTCATCATCCCACAAGAATACTCATACATATACTTGCTTTCGAAAGAAGCAATGGTCATTTCAAATCATTTTGATGCACAATTAGGCTTAAAAGCCGAACATTCCTCATAACCGTTCATACTTGAGCTAAAAAGACAAATCACAATTCCATCCATACTTTTCATGCATAGGAATAGCTCATTCACTTAACAATTTGGTTAAAGCACCCAATATACTCAAAGAGCCAATATCAATAGATATTTATGTGATGACATTCTTGTCATAATCAATATCTTATAAAAAATCATTTACATAAATATAATTGGGCTTAACGCACATAATGTTCATAAAATCCAATGCTCATGAATGCATATGCCATTAATGATGTGAGAATAGCATGGGTGACATAGATTAAATCTTAAATCATCAATTCAATATGAAATTCAAGTAAATGTATAAGTAAAATCTACATTGAATCACAATATTGATTACTTATGCTTAAATCAAACTTTAAAGGAACAATGCATCTTCAAATCTTCATAATAATAATGCAATTTAACATATTAGGGCTTAAATCAACTTAAACTCAACAATAAAGCATAGCCCATTCTTCAATTGAATTTAATAAACAATAATCTTCAAAACCCGTATTTAAAGTAAGAAAATTTTTCATAAATCAAGTGTAAAAAGAGTTCGGGTCTTCTTGGTTGAAAGGGACAAAGAATCAATCCCACATACCTTAGCTAATGAAGAAGATTCAAGAAAAAAATTTGAAGAAGAAGAAGAAGAAGAGGCTTTCCCTTGATTCCTAAGCTTAGTTTCACAAGAGTCCTTTTGATAGAGTTCTTAAGAGTGACTTGAGAGAATTTCTAAGTGTAAGAGTGAATTGAATGAAGGATATAAAGTATAGGTCATTTGAAAGTCTTTAGGTAGCATAGAAGGTCACAAAGGACCCTTTGGATAAACCATAATTACGAAATTGTCATTAATGAAACAAGTAGAAAAATTGAAGTTAAGGTCTCAGGAATGGGTGGTACGGTCTGTGAGGCACCATAGGAGACCGTACACTTGCTGTGGCTAAGCACTTAGAAAAAGTTTCACTTGAAAAAGTTCTGAAACGGTAATCCCATGCTTAGAAAATTTAACGTAGGCATCCATACCGAGGGTGATACAGACCGTACCAAGCCACACTATTCATGTGCCTCCTCTGTCCCACTCGACTTAGAAAAATTCTCCATGATGAAGTTCCGAGATGGTGATCTACTACTTAGAAAATTTTTACTTTGGAACCCATACGAAAGAGCCTCATAGACCATGAAGCACTAAACGGTATGTAAGAGGGGTTGTACCACTTGCCTTGGGCTCAAAACATGGAGTCTCAAGCCAAGTCTACCATATGGTCCACCACATGGTCCGTATGGTCTCACATGACCTGTGGTGTCCAAGTGTGGTATGTCTTGGTCCTAAACTCCACACCAAGGACCTCACGCCCCACACAAGGCTAAGGCCACATCAAGGAGGCTTCACATGATCCGTATAGTACCACACGGAGCGTGAAGGCTTGCATGAGGCCTCACATTGGTCCAAAACTTTTTGGAACCAAAATTCCAAGCTCTATTGAAGTTGTACAAGTCTGGGTCCATACACTTGCAAAGGCATTTGTCAGAGAGGAGAAGCCTTAAGATATGCTACATGACACGACATAGATCACGAAAGAAGTGAAGGTTCCTAAACATCTCATAGCCTCCTATTTATAGAGACGAGAACTTCACACCCATTAATAAGACTCTACTTAACGCGGCATGTGGGACTCCTTAAGACACCTTTAAACGTGTGCTCTAATACCAAATTTGTCACAAGCTAGGCCCTAGGTGTGATAAAGTTATTAGTACCTTGAAGGACTCTAACCAAGCCATCTTACATATAGAACATGAGCATTTACTAGGCATATAAATCATAAATTAATTATTCAATGGACTAAGAGTGAATGAAAGCAATTCCCACAAGTAAGATCATCACATCATAAAGCAAGAAAAAGTAGATTCTAATACATCATATATGGTCCAACAATACATCTACATAGATTGTGGGTGAGGATAAGACATGTCTCTAGCTAACCCTAAATTAAAGTAAATGTGTCAACATGAAAGTAAGCAATAACAAGATCATGAGCTGGATAAGCAAACCTGTAATGACCCTCTGGGTCAATTCTATGTTTCTATGATATTTCTACAGTCTTGAGCTTCTGTATGGTAACCTTAGACCTTTTATAACTTATTTGGGTTGTTAGAATAGTTGTGGGAGGTTTTGGTTGTGAATTGTGCAAGTCTATAAGTTAACGAGAAGTTATAACTACAAAAATGAGAAATCTAAATAAACCCTAGCAAACGGCCTTGAAATGAAATTTTGATGGTTCCATCAGTTTCAAAATAGCTAATTTAGGTTAGGAGGGTGGTTGGTCCGATGATGGAGGGTCCAATTATGATTTTCAGTCAAAAATTGCAAAATAAGCTCAATTAGAAGCTAAAAAATATGTTTCTATAAAAACTCAACTAAACGCGTTCAAAAAGGAAATCTGATGGCAGGGCCAACTCTGAAACGTCACAGATAGTCTAAAATGACTCTTCATCAGTTGGTGAAGGAATCTTATTTTGTTTTTCCCCTCAATTCTTCTATCTACAACTAGCCAGAAATAAGTGGGACCCTTATTCTTTCATAGGATGCTCCGTTGGGAATTCTAACTGCACTATTGGATCCAACATATTAAAATCCATGTGGTTTCACTACATGTTTGCATAAAACGAACATCGAAAATCCTGAGAATTCCCGGGGAAGATTTTGAACTTATTTGGTGCAGCAGCAAGTGAAATAACCCTTCGCTAAACCGTAGGCTTAGGTGCGTTCACAGAAAAGCACCTGTCAGAGCTTTGCGTTCGTAGAGCCTTAGGAGCATTCGTGAAGGCCTGGTTGTGCTAAGGCGCCCGCTATTGTGGAGGCCATGAGGGTGGCCAATGTCACGATCCAAGCCTAGGGCCTGGACATGACACAACGAATGCGACCCGAATGGACCCTAACAAGCCTCTTAGCATAGCAATCACACATCCTTGGTCGCGGAAGCAAATTAAACAACAAAAAGAGATTAAAAAAAGGGAAACGAGACTAAGGGAAGTCTTTAATAACAATTAAAGCATAAAATAGTCAAGCTCAAACATAAGTACATCATAATATTCCAACAACACCTCTAACATAGAATGAAGCGGGGGCCAAGATACTTTCCGGGCTCACCCTCATAATAACAAGTGTTCAACATGAACAAGTCTCAGTATAGCAAGAGTAATAAATATAGCGTCCTCGAACTTGAGGACTCACCAAAGCTCGCTTCAAAGAATCATACTAGCCATGTGGAGGATGATCAAGTGGTGCTCCGGTCCCTACATGGTAACATTACGTAGGCATAAAGTATGCGTTAGTATCTTTTAATGTTCTAAGTATGTAGGATGCAATGCAACAAGACATAATCCAATATAGTCAAAATGTACAGTAATAAGCAATAGATAAGTGAGATCTCAATATGGTATGCATGGTCAATGCTTGAAATAAAACATGCTTATAAATCATTCAACTTGCATAGAACATAATACATGTGTGGGAAGAGATCCTAACCGACAAAGGTAAGACCAAGCGAGCGACAACTTGGAGTCCCGATGATTACCCCTTATTGATAAAGAGATCGTCTATTTATCAAGGTAAAACATAGTTCACCTTATAGGAGCTTGTCCCATTTCCGAGAAGTAATCCCCCTTATGGGAACTTGTCCCATTTTGTAGTGGATTTCATGATAAAGTGCACTAAATGGATCCATTAGTATAGAAAGGGTAACAATCATAATCCATTGGAACATAGTTTGAGGAAAGGAGTATGGACCCTTGAAGATAGTCTGCGCCGACATCCAATCCATAGATGCTAAGTCTAATCCCACGGAATACTTGAAATAATCATACTTTAATTATAACATGAATAGCTTGTAAGAACATAACTTGAGTAGCTCATGAACATGCTTAACCTCTAATGGTGAGCCTAACTTGAAACATGAGAGTAGATCATAATCATACATGAACCCTTGCTTTAACATGAACGGCTCACAAGAGGTAAAAATCTTGAAATAGGGCTTAACTTAATACTTGTAACATCATAGATACTTTTCATGAATTCTATACATACTTGAAAGCCCTTAATCATCATATAGTTACTTGACTTGTAAATCATGAAGTAGATCACCAATAACTTGAGAATTCTTAACTTGACATTTTATCAAACACTTGATGGTTTCACGATACTTGTTCAAAATCATGCAATTCGAGAGTGAAATAAGATGAGAAAACTTAATGCAAATCAACCCACCAATATGTAGTAAAACCCTCATGTAGGGTACCTTGAAATCCATTATCAAATCTCATAATAGATCATAGTTTCATAGCTCAAAACATGCATAGTCTCAATAGACAAAATCGATTCATGGTATAAGCTTGAAATAGATAGTCATGCATAATCAATCATCATGTTATAAAACCCCAACATAATTTATACTCATAATCCATTGTAAGAGATACCCATAGATAATACAACTTAAAAACATGGAATTTTCATTAAAAAGAAGACTGGGCTCCACGGGTGAAAGAGCCCAATGGATGAAACCCACATACCTCAAACTTGGGTTTTCTTGAGATGAGCTTGAGGAGGACTTAGAGCTTGAAAAGAATCCTTGAGTTCCAAAGTTAATCTTACGATCCTTGAAATTGGAGTGAGATATTTTGTTACGTCTTGGACAGGTTTTTGTGAGTAATATAAAGTTGAAAAATATTTAAATATGGGTGTTTTCACGCATACGTGGGCATGGGGCTATGACCCAATGCCCTTGGCTGAGATAGAAAAACCAAGGTAAAACTTACACTGGTCCGCGTCCTTGGCGCGACACGGACCCATTGCGCAGGCCCTTTTTGTACTGCTCCGCACCCCTAGCGCGTCGCGGCCAAGGCGCACATGCTCTCTAGAAATCATAAATTAGCAAAATTTATTTTTTTGCTACTTGTCCTCTAAAATCCAGATTATACCCATTTCCCACTCAATTTTCCCCCCTAATCGAGAATATGAAGTCGGATTTTTGATATTATGCATGAATTTTAAAATATATGAAAATTATGATTATGGGCATTTCCGAAGCACATTTTGTAGCGTTTCAACCAATATATAGGCCATCAAATTCATGAATCATCCATATTTTTCAACATCAACCAAGCATAAATTATGCTATATAGCTTCGTTTTCAATGGCTCAAAGGTCCACATGACTCAGTTTTTCACAAGAAACATTGTGGTGAAGTTAGATTAGGGATTTTTCACTTATTTTGAGAGAGTACTTGAGTTCTCTAATAACTAAAAAGTGTAGCATGCTTGAATTGAACTGGGGTTCGCGTTGGTGGAATTAGATCGAAAAAGAGGGATTTTAGTTGTAAAATATCTACAACCATTGTTGGAATAATGATCTTATTCAAAGAATATGGATGATCCAATCCGCAAGGACCATGATTGGGAATTTTTTGGTTGTCTTTCACTGTTTTACCTGATTATGTTCTTGAAAATTATGAAAACTTTATGCTTTGATATTTTGGCCAATTCTTGACATAATTAAGTGAAACTTGAGTCTGAATTGTTCTAAGATTTGTGAAGAATGCTATGGTATGCTGGGTTTTTGCTAAATTTAACTAGGTTTAGTAAATTTTGACCAAGAGAATTTAGAAAAAATATTTTCCTGGTAAGGATTTAATTTCTGTTTTTGGCCATTTCTTGGTCTTCTGGGGGCCATTTTGGGCCGAATTTTTGGTTATAGACTCGGTTGTCGTAGGGATAATTTTTGCAAGTTTTGTTTGGGATTTAGGCATGGAGCCATTTTTTTCTCATTTTAGGTGCCATTGGCCTAATTTTACTTTTTTCACGATATTGTAGCTAATACGACCGTGTTAACCTCGTGAAGAATATTTCAATAGAGGACTAGTGTCGAGAAGCTATCAGGAGAGGAAAAACTTAGCTGGATTGATTCATATCATGAGACATTGATTACCAGGTAGGCTAGGCTTTCTCTAAACCTTGGACTGAGTGAGACGTAGTATATGTTGTTGTGCGATTACACCCCTATGTTGGTGGCTATGATTGTTGTAGTTTCAATATATTCTAGTACTATTGATTGTAGGGAAGCTTGGTAAAGGTCGTATATAGTTTGATGCAGTGGGGTAGGTGTGTATTCTGATTGAACTCTTGCCTGTGGGGGTATGCTGCCGAATGTTACTGAGATAGGATGGTCATGAGGTAGCTTGTTGAATACTTGCCATACTGTGACTTGATTTTGGTATAGATATGATTCTGCGGGGTTTGGCTATTGAAGATACTTATGAAATTACAATTATTATAGTGATTTACTCTCATTTCCTGTGGTTGGATAAATTGTAGAACGTTTGGCGTATTAGACCTGAGTTTACACTAATTAGTGATACATCCGCTCTTGTGTACTACCATTAGTTGCTAGGCACTTGTTCTTCTTGCTTGAGGTTAGGGTTAGTTGTTGTTATCTAAGGGATGGTGATAGTTACAGTTGTGCGAGTTGGATTATCTGGGATACCTATGTTGTGAGTGTCGTCACCTACGTTCACTCTAGGCACGATATAACTTTGGAGTTCTGGATTCAGATAAACTGGTTGAGTGAGTTACCCGCTTTGATATCTCGAGTCTTAGATGATGCTCCCTATGCTCCAAGCTCTGATGGCCACTTCCAAATGTCTGAGATCCAGGAGTTGTGCCCCATGGTCTAAGTCTAAGTAGTGGATTCTGATTTTGAGGTCCGAGAACATGTTGATGTTCCAGGTCGAGGACCCTGTCGATTACATTTTGGGTTTGCGACCCTGTTGATTTTGTTAGGAGGATTCTTTCTCTTACAAGGGTTACGTCCCACCATGATGTATATTATTAGACTATCTGGCCCTGGCTAACTACCCCAACCGGAGGCCTAGACCCCATGTGATACTAGTTCCTGGATGGGTCGAGGACTCGATTGTGATGTGGTACTTTGGGCTGAGGGCCTAACTGATTACTCATGGATCCACATACCTACTCACACACTGATTGTGTATGGGTATACCCTCTAGACTTATAGGGATTCATGGGGCATTCAGGCATAGATACTAATGGGGCATTCAGGCATAGATACTAGGGTCTTACACCCACATACAACTCGACCTTCTGGTTATGTGTTGTTGAGAGTCGGCTTCTACTGTGATACTATTGGGTTTAGATATTTTTGTCAGTCAGATTATGCCTGGGTGCACCTTTTGGGTCTATGGGGAATAGGCTGGCATACAAAAATAGATACTAGGGCCTTGCATCTGTGTACAGTATGATGATTTGATTCAGTTGAGATTTCAAGATTAATTTATGGGATTGCAGCTTTTATCTACATTTGAGATTCTTTTTTTAATTTCAATCAATCGGCCAATTATACCTACTGGGTGCCTTATTTTTGTGCTCACCCCTATTTTATGCATCTTCCCATGGTATAGGTCCAGGTTCTAGCCGTCGGAATTGACTTTTAGGGGTTTAGGGAGTGCTCAAGAGACTATTGGTGAGCACTGGCTGCTTCAGATGTAGTCTCCTTCCTTTTGATGACCATCTTTTATTTCAGACATTGGCCTTACACACTAGTGACATCTATTTTTAGGAACACTCTGTAACAACCCGACCTAGGAGCCTAGTCATTACACAGCGAATTAGATACCCTAAGGCACCTCACCAAAGCCATCTCTACATCTTAAGCACTCATAGGCATTAAGGAAAACTTTTGCAAAACAAAATAGCGAAAAAGGGTCTAAGGGTAAAATTTGAAAAATTACGCAACATTAAAAAGTAGTGGAAATACTACAATCAACTTGTTTGTCCATATGCATACTATTTACATCATAAACAGAGGAGATTAGTATCGATCGATCTCCATCAAATAGAAAGGAATTCATAATAAGGGAACATAGCAAATAAAAGCCTCAAAAGGGCTTTAAATACATTGTCTTAAACAAAGAAAAGATACAAGATAGAGGAAAAAGTAGAGAAGTCTCGAACTAAGGGCTCACCATAATAAAGCTACTAGTCTTGGACGCTGAAAACTAGACTCGAGCCTGTCGAGGAGTGCCTATACCTACATGGTTAAACCAAGAAGGCAAAATATGTGTTAGTACGTTTGAATGTACTATGTATATAAGATGCAATGCATGGATGAAATTGTAATGTCATCATTAATAAACATAATATATAAGGATATATAGAATAAAGAATAAATAATCAAGCTCAAACATGCACAAAGAATATGGCTCAAGATCAGTATGAGACAATGCGTAAGAAAGCACATAAAGTGAAGAAATAACATAAGATCATAAGCTTGTGGGAATGAACCTTAACTGACATATAAGACCATGTGAGCTACTACGTGGAATCTAACATAACCCTATATGTTGGCATGGGGAGACCATTTGCCGGGTAGAGATCCATAAACCTTAGCATGCATCACAGTAACATAAATGGCCTATGTGGATCCACTAGCCTAGCCTACAAGGGTTCTTATGGTAACACATAGTTAATGCGACAAACGTTTGCTTCAAAAGTTCCTTTATCGAACCTCACCACAAGGTCACATTTGGTGCTAAGTCATCCCATTGAATCTTAAAAGTTCAACTTAGAAGCATAAGAAACAATCATGGGAGTAGCTCGAACTTATGAACCACTAAGTGGAAATTGTACTATCACCTTGGGGCCCTTTCTTAAACATCTTTTAGGGAATTTAATATCAAACTTATATCTTTGATAAACATAACTTTAAAATACTTCATTAATGCCCTAATCATAATCATAGGTCATAGAAAGCTTTACTTGAAAACTAGGTGGGCTTAGTTTTATCATGAAACAATTATAAATTACATAAGTCATAGGAAATTTTTTTAAAAACGAAACATCAAAATCGTCCAACCTTGATAATATCGAAAATCATCATGGAATCAACATCATAGTTCACATATGCATATATTTACTTAGAAAAATAGTTACTAAACTTCATAAGTATCATATCATAATATAAATATCACAAAATCATCATAAGCATGCACATTAACTTGAAGAACTTGAAGAAAAGGTAAAATACTTAATAGGGAACTTTATGGGTGAAAAGGATACCCATAAATCAACTCACATACCTTCAAAGAACTATAGAGAAACAAACTTATATGAATGAGAAAGAATCTTGAACCCTAGCCTTGCCCCAGCTTATTCTTGAGAGCCCTTTTTGCCTTAGAAATTTATAGAGTAAGGAATGGGAGAATGAATGAAGAAATTAAGGCTTAAGGGCTATTATAGGGTCCTTTTCCGATCCCCAAACGACATAGTATAGGACTAGAAAAAGATGGAAATAACAAAACTACCTTTCTTTAAAACTATTAGGATCGACTACAAAACCTCGATTATGGGTCGTAAGTCAGTCCACAGGCCGTAAGTCCCTTCGTCTAATGACACATCTGAAAATCCTGAAAATTGACTTTTCTGGACTGAAAACCATAAAGCATCAGTATGTGTCGAGAAACATCTTATGGGCCATGGTTGAGCTCTTAGAGACTTTCCACACTTAACCATTTTTCCTTACTTCCTTGGCCTTACCCACACAAGGATCCTACGAGTCGTAACCCCTTCGATAGGCTATTTGATAACTCGTAAGACACTTTCCTGAAAACTCCAAATTTCCTTCATGTCTGGGGTCTCACTCACTAAACCATCTACAGGCTATAAGGTATCCTATGGGACATTACTTGGTCTATTGTTTACCCCACACTTGGAAATGCTTCCCTTTTGTTAAGGTCTATGTTTAAGAACCAAACCTATGGGTCGTATGTCAACTTATGGGCTATAAGTCACCCCGTAAACCAAACTTCAAGTAATTTTTCAGGCTAACTTTTCTGTATTCAAGATTCTTAGACTGGGGTCGTTATAATATCTCTCCCTTGGGAACATTCATTCCTGATTGTACTTAAAGGCAGGCTCTAAGGATTAAACTAGAAGCTAATATCTTACTATTTCTTCGGAATTGTCCACTCATAGCACGATGGAAGTGTCCGATTATAGCACACCTAATATACATGCAAAAATGCATATCAGACATCATTTCTCAAAAAATTTCAGATTCCATACTTTAAACATGCTTCAAAACCTTTCATGAACATCAAAATAGGTGCATACATCATAAAAAACTATAATGCATGGAATTTGAGGTCATTGGAAGAAATTCTTAATACCGTAGGCTTGAGTAGTGGAATAGACGTAGATAGTGCTTCATCATATCCACTTCTACTTCCCATGTAGCATCTTTACCTTGTTGGTCTCTCCAAAGTACCTTGACGTGCAACTTTCTTGTTCCTTAGCTTCTTCACTTGCTGATCTAGGATGTCAACTAGTACATCTTGTAACTCAAATCCTTTTCAATGTTCACATCATGCAAAGGAATTATGGAACTCGGGTCACCTATGAATTTTCTCAACGTCGACACGTAGAAGGCCAGATGAATAAATTGCAACTCGTTAGGTATATCCAACTCATATGCTACTTGTCCCACTCTTCTTACCACTTTATAGGGTCCCACATACCTAGGACTCAATTTCCTTTTCTTACCAAACTAGAGAACACCTTTCTTGGGAGACACCTTCAAATAGACCCAATCACCAACTTGGAACTCAAATTCCTTTCTTCCCACATCATAGTAGGACTTTTGTTTACTTGGGGATATTTGTAATTTCTCCCTCATGCTTTAGTTTTCTCTATAGGATTCATCACCGAGTCAGGTCCTATTAATGCCATCTCACTAACTTCGAACCACCAATTGGCGATCTATATTGTCTACGATACAATGCTTCAAATGGTGTCATCCTAATACTTGCATGAAAGCAATAATTGTAGGCAAACTCGATAAGTGGTAAGTGTTCATCCCGAATCCCTTTGAATTCCAAAACACAAGCTCTAAACATATCCTCCAACGTCTAAATATTCCTCTCAACTTGCACATTACTTTTGGGGATGACAAGTCGTACTCAACTTCATCGTAAGTGCCAAGTCCTCTTTGAAAAGATTTCCAAAAGTAAGAAGTTAATTAAACTCTATGATCTGATATTATGAACAGCGGAATTCCATGCAGCCTCACCAACTCTCTAATGTACAAGCGGGCATAGTCCTCAACACTGAATGTAGTCTTGATGGGTGGGGAATGAGCCAAATTCGTCATCTGGTCAACGATCACCCATGTGGAGTCAAAATGCTTGTTGGTCTTTGGCATCCTAACCACGAAGTCCACATTGATCTCTTCCCACTTCCAAGTAGGAATGTCAATGTTTTGTGCTAGGCCACCCAATCTTTGGTGTTCAACTTTGACCTATTGGAAATTGGCACACTCGGACATAAATTGAGCAATGTCCTTCTTCATTCCATTCCATATATAAACCTCTCTCAAGTCTCTATACATCATGGTAGTGTCGAGATGAATGGAATATGAAGAGTTGTGGTATTCTTGCATGATCAACATCTTCAACTCACCATCATTGGGCACACACAACCTTCCTAGATATTGGAGTACATGATGTCGCTCAAACTACACTTCCTTTTCGAAGGTATAATGGTCGTTGTCAAAATATATAACCTAACCGAGCTTAGGGTCGATCCCACGGAGAACATGATCTACACCTAGAGTAACCATAAGTAATTTAAATAAATTAACCTACTTATTTCTCAAAAATGGGGATTTTGTGTAATTGCAGAAAGTAAACCTAAACTAAAAGCAAATGTTGCGAAATCAGTGAAAGAAGTAACTACGATATTGTGTTCCCTATGATTCCCAAATTTGACATAAATTGAGCAATGTCCTTCTTCATTCCATTCCATATATAAACCTCTCTCAAGTCTCTATACATCATGGTAGTGTCGAGATGAATGGAATATGAAGAGTTGTGGTATTCTTGCATGATCAACATCTTCAACTCACCATCATTGGGCACACACAACCTTCCTAGATATTGGAGTACATGATGTCGCTCAAACTACACTTCCTTTTCGAAGGTATAATGGTCGTTGTCAAAATATATAACCTAACCGAGCTTAGGGTCGATCCCACGGAGAACATGATCTACACCTAGAGTAACCATAAGTAATTTAAATAAATTAACCTACTTATTTCTCAAAAATGGGGATTTTGTGTAATTGCAGAAAGTAAACCTAAACTAAAAGCAAATGTTGCGAAATCAGTGAAAGAAGTAACTACGATATTGTGTTCCCTATGATTCCCAAACTTGGTATTACTAAATAATCATAATTTTTTCTGGTGTGTTGCATACAGAACAGTAAGTTAGGTTTACCAAACCCTTTGATCTAAGCGAGAAGTAAATTTTACTACGTGATTTGATCCATCCCCACAATGAGACATTACTAACCCTTAACTATTATCCCAGTACAATCTCCCCTTGATCCAGTTTGGTTGATTAGATGAGAAGAAATCGATTGAATCCTTCTAATTAATCTCTTTTCTCATTTATTAATACCTTGATCCAGTTAGTAACAACTAGGTGAGTTCTAACATTGGCCACCATTAAAAAGAAATCAGAACAAAGAGAATTAATTAATTTATGTATGCACACTTTTCAAGAATTATGAATTATCCGATTTTATCTTGTTCATTCTTCATGGTTCCTACAACCCTAGTTGTAGATTTATCTATGTATAACCATTGTAGATGCGAGAATCATGATATAGAATAACATAATTGAGCACTTACAAAGATGAATTCAAGAACAAGAAACTCCAACCCTTCAGAAGAAATCACAAAGTATGAATTAAAATCACAAAATAATATTTCAAGTGTTTCTAAGCACTTCTCCCAAAGTTTCTGGTCATTCTCCTCTCTTCTCTGCTGAAAATAACCTAAAAAAATCTATTTATAGTCTTTAAAATACAAATCCAAAATAAAATAGGAAAATTGAATTCCAATACGAGCAGGTTTATGGGTCGTAGTAAGTTTTGTGGCAAGTATCGGGGCTTCATGGACTTCATTCTTCAAATCTGCACACAGTTTCTCCGATACCTTTCTATGGGCCGTATTCAGACTTACAACCCATAAAGGATTTCGTTTGATGACTTTTCAGAAAATTCCAACTTCTAATCCTTAAGATATGAAACCTCACCTATGACTCGTACAACTTTCCACAACCTATCTGACATTTTGTAGATATAACTTTAGAAAATTATCCCTTCACTGGATCTCACTTATGAACCCACTCTACAGCTCATGGAAAGTTCTACAGCACGTAAAGTGCCTCGTAGATCAGCAAAATTTTCAGCAATTGTACACTTAGCACAAAATCACACCAAATCATGTAATCTTGCAAAACAAACATAAAAACACATCAAACTCACTAACATTGCCTTGAGAACACACAAAATTCCATGTTTTAAGAATCAAAAGTGTTGTATTTTGACAACACATCACTTGACATGATTGCTTTTGCAATCATTCTTTGTATGGATCAATTACATGCTTCATATGCCACCATTAATTGTAGAACCTGTAGGTGTTGACACCCAATTTTTACCCTCCACGGTGTCAAATTAATCATCGAGATTTATTTTTTATTTTTAACGATTTATAAATAATTTTATTTTTAAAAAAAAATATTGGGTGGGCGCGTGCACCTCACGCGACCCCAATTACTTACCCCCTTGCCCTCTTCTTTCTTTCTTCTTCTCTTTCATTTCCCCCTCAATCCCGAACCTTAGCGCCGCCCCCATCGCTACCTTCCTCCTCCTTCAACCCCAAAAGCCGGACGACCCCTTCTCCTCTTCCTCACACACATACCCGATCCCCTCTCTCCCATTTGCCGGCGCTTCACTTTGATCGCACCAACTTACCCAACGAACCTGACAAACACATTAAATGTAAAGTGATTCACTCTTCTGAAGCCTCGAACAACGGTGAGCTTCCAATTCATTGAAGTTTTTGCTCAACGCATGTGAAGGACTTCTGGTCCCAAGGGCGGATTTGAACGTAAATCCGACCCCAACCCATCGATCTTCCCCCATTTTTTGAAAACATAATCGGCCTATATAATCCGGCTTTTTCTTAGTTTTCAGGGGTGGCAGGGACAAAGTCAAAAACCTTAGCAAACTTAATCAGCTTCGACCGTTTCCTCTAGTTAAAAAATCCTAATTGTTCTTGTTCAAAGTCTTCATAGGATTCACACCATTTCAAAATTGAAACGGTGCATTGAAACTGAGGAAACAGAAACATAACTCTCATTCCAGTGAAATCGAAGATTGCTCAAGCTCATCGTCCCAGTTCGCTGTCCCAAAAAAGGTAATAGTCTAATCTCGCTTTCCATTTGAAGTCTTATAATTGTGTTGGAATGTGAGCTTTAAGATTGTCGAAACTTTCTCGGTTTACACTTTGCTAGATTCTAACTGGGATTGCTCTGTCATGGCAAGTCGATGTTATGACTGTTGTCAATGTGAATAGAATTTAACTTTAATTCAAAGTTGTTGTGATATTTGCTATAAGTGATGTTTACCTGGTTGATAGCTGAAATTTGTTCTGGTTTAAATCTATATTTCTAGATGCCGTCGGCTCAAGTTTGTTTCTTGTTTAAACTAAGTTTTCCAGATGAAGTCCGGTATTATGATGGGATGTTCTTGATTCTGTGAGATGGTTACACTGTTGTAGTTTGTTATTCACAATAAGATGAGGATTGATTCGACAAGCCTAAAATGTCAGTTAATCTTAAGTTTTGCTTCACTGGTAGCTGTCTTCTTTTGATGATTCATCTAAATGGTGGTCTAACGTGATAATCGTGACCCTCCCATCCATGTCATCTCATGAATATGGCTTGCTCAATGTGTTAATTCTCTGTTAGTATCTCTTAAGTTAATATCCGAAATAACAACATTCAGATGAGGTCTTGAATGGCTATTTTGATGTCCTGTGTTAAGTTTGTTGGCTGGGTTTGATTTCTCTCCAATTAGCAGTTAAAGTAACGATCTCCAGTAGGTTGTTACTTTTCAGTAATGATCTGATTAACTGTTAACTCCACTTCCCTTTATACAGCTGCTTTAACAATATTATGAAGTTTGTTTGCATCTTGCTATTGCTTACGCTTTCTCAGACTTCAAGTCATAAGTGATAGACTGTTATATTAATCCATAAATGTGTTTGTTTACGTGGCTGCCAGTGTATCGAATGTCTTTCACCATATCATTTGGTCAAAGAATCATCACTGCCTTATTTGAGTTAAATGGTGACACCAAAATTTGATTATGTTCACAAGTTTTTTTTTCTGTCACCTATTTGAGTTCTCGTTTTACTTTTAAATATCATCTCAAGCTAATGATGCTGTGATACTGCTGTAAATTCATTATCTAGTTGATAATAAAGATTATTCTGATTCGAACCTGGATTTTGACTTCCAAACATCCCTGGTTCACTTTGATTGTTCCACCGTACTTGTTCAAATATCTCG
>JAABOM020073758.1:0-35292 GCA_011800125.2 Solanum clarkiae | reverse complement strand
AAAAGGAGCTCCAGTTCCTACATGGTGATATCATGTAGGCATAGAGTATGTGTTAGTACGTTTGAATGTACTAAGTATGTGGTATACAATGCAACAAAGACATAAGCCAATATATTCAAAATGAATAATCATAAGCAATGGATATATAATGCCAACATAGCATCCATGATCAATGCTTGTAATAAAACACGCTTATAAAACATTCAACTTGCATAGTACATAATATAGGTGATTCGCCCCCTCCCCCATCGATCCCCAACATGGTGCATTGCAACTAGATGGATACACTAGAAACCATAAAAGGGATATCACATAATCCTATGCGGTACATAGTTTAGAGTCTAAAGACTTTATACAAGGACCCCTTGAGGTGAGCCCTCATCTTAAGCCTCACTCTGTGATAAGTCTAATCCCACAGAATACTTGAAATAGTCGTAACTTAAATAACTTGCAAGAACATAATGACATGACATGACTAGCTCATAAACATGCTTGACCTCTATCAGTGGGTCTAACTTTAACATGAGAGTAGATAACAATCATATATGATCCTTTGTTTTAATAAGGATAGCTCACAAGAGGTTAAAAACTTGAAATAACGCTCAACTTGATAATTGTAAAATCATAGATACTTTTAATGAGTTCAATACATGCTTAAAATCACTTAATCATCATAAAGTCACTTGACTTGTAAATCATGTAATAGATCGTCAATAACTTAAGAATTCTTGTCATGTAGGTTTATGATACGTATTCAAAATCATGCAATTAAGAGTGAAATAATATGAGTAAACTCAATACAAATCAACCCACCAACATTTAGTAAAACCCTCTTGTAGGGTACCTAGAAATCCATCATAAAAGCTCATAATATTTCATAGTTGCATAGCTCAAAACATGCATAGTCTCAATAGACAAAAGCAATTCGTAGAACAAGCTTGAAATAGAAATTCATGCATAATCAATCAATGCTTGCCAAAAATCCAACATGATTTATGATCATATTTCATAATAAGAGATGTCCATAGGTAATGTAACCTGAAAACATGCAATTTTTATGAAGTGGGAAGGTTGGGCTGCATGGGTGAAACGACCCATGGATGAAGATCCATATATTATGAGTCTAGATATATCCATTTTCGTAATGAGATTCATTTCCTTACACTCCATCTTTACCAATTCGGACACTTCCAAAGTGAATTTGTTCATACGAGCCCTAGAATCAGCCACCAAGGATCGAGCGTACTTGGACAATTTTTTAAACTTGAGCGCATATTACCTCACACCCATACCACATTGCCTCAAATTCATGAACATTGTCACTTTGGCTTTCCGTAGTTCAAGTAGGAAAAAATGATCAACGAAAGTAGCCTTAAACATATTCCAATCAATACGCCCTTCTTCAACTCTCTCAAATTTCCATTATACAGGCCAAACTTCAGCAACACCCTTAAGTTGATAAGCCACCAATTAAGCTTTCTCCTCAAATGACACCCCCATAACCTCTACCACCTTGTAGACCTCTTCGACTCGTGTTAATCCTCATTCACCTTAGAACCATGGAACACCTGAGGATTTATTCTAGTAAAATCTCTTATCCTCAAAGCCGAAGTAGGTGTCTTTAAGGAGGAAACGACTGGAGCCAATATACTGATAATGGCTCTAAACGCATCGTTGGAGGCATTGTCAACTTGAGGGACTTGAGGGGATTAAAGAGATGAGGGGAACTTAGTCCTCATCAGAATTATCTACCCTCAATAATAAAGCACATCACGGACCTATTTCTGAAAAAATACCAAAGGACAAGCATTACGATTCGAGAGTTTATAAGGCACGACATAAATCACAAAGAAGTGGAGTTTTCCTAAACGTCTCATAGCCTTCTATTCATGGATGTGGCAAGATTTACATCAATGAACAAGACTCTACTAGACCTGGCATGTTGGACTCCCTAGGATACTTTCGAACCTTGTGCTCAGATACCACTTTTTATCACAATTCAGACCTAGGACTTATACATGGCATGGCGAACGTGACACCCAAAGAAATCCCATCCAAGCCTCATGTTCATATCATAAACTTTCATAAAGTAAAATAAGAATAACATTATCATGACCCAAGTCTAGGGCCTAGACATGACACAATTAATGGGAACCCAAAGGGACCCCAAATAAGCCTCTTAGCATATCATACACACATCCTTGGTCGCAGAAGCAAACTCAACAATGGATAGAGATAGTAAAGAGGGAAAAGGGAAAATGGGGCTAAGGGAAGTCTTTGATAGCATAAAACATAGCTGATTCAAACCTCAAAGCACAATTACATCATTTGTTCCAACAACACCTCTAAACATAGATTTGAGCGGGGGCTTAGAAACTTTTCGAGCTCAACTCATAGTATCAAGAGTTCAACATGGAAACAAAATAAGCGACAAGAGTAAGATAGCTAATGTCCCTTGAGGACTCAACAAAGCTCTTCTTCAAAAATGCCAAGACTAGACACGGAGAGGGTGATCAAGAGGGGCTCCGGTTCCTACATGGTAACATTTTGTAGGCATAGAGCATACATTAGTACATTTGAATGTACTAAGTATGTAGGATCAACAAGAGATAGGTAGCATAGTCAAAATGCATAATCATAAGCAAGTGATAATTATAATAAAAACATGGCATGCATGACCAATGCTTGAAGTAAAATATGCTTGAATAGAACATATTACATATGTAAGAAGAACCATCATCATAGACCAAGCAAACTAGTACTTGGAATCCAAGGCATTTCGCTCCCTTGGAAGGTGATTGAGGTATCTACCCCTCAATTGGTAGATGGGCATAGCACCCCCATCATAGTGGTCAAGGTATATACCCCTCAACATGGTAGATTGGCAAAGCATCCCCCATCAAAGTGGTTGATGCATATCACCCCCTCGACAAGGTTTGGTCAACTTGCAACACTATAGATACATTTTAGGAAATCAATACATTCATACAATCCCTTTATATATCATACTCAAATCCACTCAAGTACCCATATCAGTTTTTTCAAAACAAGATCATATAGCTATTTAGCAAACCAGAACATATTAATGCATTTGACAACACAACTATGATAAGAAAAGGACATCAATAATCCACAATCACTGAACAAGTAAAATGTTGGCAATGCATGCCCTCACAGGAAAGAAGTCCTTTTTAAAGACTCAATGAAGATTTCAGAAGTGAACCATGGGACTGTACAAGTGCACTCATTCTCACAACTGATATTCATACATGATGATCAATACCATAGTCTTTCCCTATACTCATGACCCAAACTTTTGACTAATTGGGCTAGGATTATTTTGGGACTTTATAAGCTTGTAACATAGGCTCATGTGGCTTTGGTATGGAATTTTTGACAACTAGAGACTAAAGGCCAACCTTGAACCACACTTTTCAACACTTTCACCTTATCGGCATAATCATTTCCTCCTTATTCTCCCTTTTTTTTCTTTACATTCAAGTTTTTTCAGGTATTTGTCCTCATCTTTAGTTTTTCCTCATTTTCATATATCATTTCACTCGTTCAGGTCAATCTAAGGCATCTTTTTCTCTTTCTTTCACCCAGTGCATGATTTTCTTCTCCTTCTTCACATTCCCAACTCACCACCTCATTTTTTTCTATTTTACCGCCTACAATGGCCACCTCAACTTACGCTTTTAGCCTATATCAAAGTGCACGACATCTATTCCCCAAACCAGGGCCATTTTTGATATCCACCCTCAACTTAGGCTTTTTGCCTAAATCAAGGTTCACAATGCTCAAGGATAGACCAGGGCCAATTTCAAGGTATTTTACTAGATAAGGTTAGGCTAAGCAGGTGTTAAAAAGAAATGGTACATGTAAGGCTCAAATATTTGGAACAAGGGATGAATTTCTAATTTGGTTGGTCATTTTAGGCAAAAGTGGACTAATTCAAAGAACAAGGGCCTATGATCCCTTCCTTATCCATATAATCTCCAGTCCAACTTAAAATAAGAGGGCAAGTTCAGAATCAGCATACAATGCAAGAATATAACAAAATTAGCTCATATATACATGACATTACGTACATAACCAACAGAAACTCATAGATTATTCTTCATGTATCAAATTTCTCTCACTTAATGAGAACATATATTTCCAAGTCATTCGAAAATGCATGGATGCAATATAATTATTACTCAAAAAATTAGGTGGATAGCAAATTTCAAAATATTTCATAAAATATCAAAAACAAGGTATATGCCATAAGTTCAACTACTGTATACTACATATATCATCTAAGACATCCTAAACATGCCGGTTCAACAAAAATTAAATATCCACAAGGAAAAAGAACACATGCAGGAAAACCTCAGGATCACAAATTTGGGGTAGTTATGGATCAACAGCTACTCAGACTTCAACCTAATCCATAACTACCCACACCCCATCAAAAAAACTGTATGTTGTCCTCAACGTACAATATCAAAATCAGAGAAAATAAAAGGGGTAAAAAACAAACATATCTTGGTTCTTAAGCACCAGTCTCGGTTGCTTCTGATAATCTCCCTCCTGCGAGGTAGTCTGCATAGTAGCTACACCGGATGAGCCAATACCCATCAATCTATCATGCTATTGGGCTTGTCTCAACTCTTCTTCCTTTCTCGTCATCCTCAAGACTCGCCCGAGCTCATTCTCTGGCTCTTCCTTATCAACCTCGAAGGTCTTTTGACTCACGCGCCTCTCCTTAGTGTCATCATCCACAATAAGGGGTCTTTTCCCATGGGAAGGTTGTGTGCGATCCTCCAAAGAAAATAGATCAAATAGTGGCTCCAAAGGTGGATCCTCTGGGACTGTAACTATTGCCGCTAATAAAGAAGTAATGTCAGCCCTAAGTTTCATAATCTCGTCATATAGAGCTGACAGATCTAATGGCCAGGCCTCGGCTAACCTCTGTTGTACCTTGACCTCAAAGGCATCAATGTGGAATCCACCATAGCAATAAGCTCCTGAACTATAGAATGGTGAATGACTCACATTGCTCCTCTGAGTCCACAACCATCAACTAAACCCATGGTTTAAGCTGTTGCATGAGACGGGACAATTGAGCCTCAATCTATGATAACCTCTGTGCCATGTCCTGAATAGAAATCTCGAACATATGAACTATGCCCGGTGCAGAAATTTGCGATGTAGTAGCCTCTAGTACAGGTGCAGCTGAAGTGGGACCCCTCTCAATATCGACTACCTAAGGCTGTTGGGGGCTCTCATCAGTAGAAGTAGCTAGAGAGGTAGTGGTGGAAGTTTTCAGACCCTTCTGTGGTGGCTCTGGAGCAAATTATTAGGCATAGGAGGAGGTTGTGTCCTCTGAAGTGCCATGGGGTTCTCATCAGTCTTAGTCAAGCTGGGAGATAAAGTGTATAGGGTCGACACCAACTAGTTAAGGTGAAACAATATTTGAAACCCAGACTATTAAAAGTCAGTAGATCAAGACTGGAAATGGAATGCACGTAGCCCATTGAGTGTCGACTCATGAATTTTCTCCACTATGAGTCAGACGCAGTCAATGTCATAGCCATAGAAGATGCTAGCAACCAATACTTCTCACTCTGGTGAAAGTGTATTATCTTCTAGCATAGGCCGGATGTGATACCTGGCAACCGCCCACCAAAACTTTGCAGGGAAAGAAAGTGAAGCCTTCATGACAAGCTCCGTATGCATGGTGACCTAAGCAGGCTCTTCCCCCAGCACTGCAGTATTCCCGACCACCATCTCAATAGCTCGGTCCTCTGTACCTAATCCTTGGAAATCAAGCTTGTTCGGGCCTGTCGTAATCTATAATAAAACTTAGTTGTCGACCTCAGAGCTCGGTATGTAGGACCAAACAATACCCGATGGATCGTCTCCTCCAAAATATCAACCTGCCACCCTCTCACTAATACCTCTCTTAATCTTGGCTACGTGAGAGGTGTCTTTCCCTTGGAAAGATCACAAAGTAATATGGTTGTGTAAGCTGCATAGAACTCCTACACCATCAGCGGGGTATATCGTCAAAGCTTATCCATTATCCAGTTGAGTCCACATCGATTCATTATGTCCTTCAATCTTGGGACATGGCTCAATCCATCTTGAATAACCCGGGGCTTCTCATATATCAACCGTGTGGTCTTGCTTTGCCCCTTTCGCTGTAGATCCTCTATGAATATAACCTTCATTCCCTTGACACCCCACTGATAAGGAGGATCTGGTGCTTGAGAAAAAGATGGGGCAATGGAGGGCTGGGCATCTCCTTTATCCTGGGGGCCATCCTTTTAACTAGACTTCATGCCAGAAGGAGTCATCTGGGATGGATTGTCATCACGCTCATCATTGCCTTCCTCCTCAGACTAGGAAGGACTATCACCACGAGTTTGAGTTTGCCTAGCTCCAGTAGCAGCTCTCGTTTTTGGTCGAGGTGTTTCTTGATTAGTTGTGTGTTATAATCCTCCATTAATATAGTTAACTGGGACTGCTCATTACCCAAACGCTCCTTGTCTGTAGGCTCATCAAGGAGTTTCTTTCTAAATGCCTCGATCTTTGAGTGTTGTCCCTTTGGGGCCATTGCACCTGAAGAATAAACACAAACAAAACACTATAAGCTCCAACAATTAACAAAAAAACAAGAAAATTTACTTGGATCAGTTGCAGATAGGTGGTGTGAGAACCAGGTATGACTCGTAGTTGGAACTACGATTCATACTGTGCTCTCGTAAACTAGAAGTGCAAAACAAAAATGAACATTAGAACATTGTACGAGACCCAGTTACGACTCGTAACTTGGGTTATGGGTCATAGAAAAGTTTCATATAGAGTTCTAGGGAGCAAAATAATAAGCAAGAGTTCACAACACCTATCTAAGACTCGCAGAGGGATCTACGACTCGTAGATGGTCTCATATGATGAGTACATAGGAATCATAAGTCACTATAACTTCTTACGAGAGGCAATTACAACTCATAGACCCATCTACAAGTCATAAAAGACTCCTGTAAACAAGAAATTATAGGTACCTAAAACAACTCAACTCATCACATGGACCCTATGAAAAGTTTAAATGCTATCCTACTAGCATCGAAGCAAGTATATGAAACATATATGCAAAGCACAAGTCAACCCATACCTTAATCATGGTGTCAAAACAAAAATTTACTCCATCAACAAGGATTTAACAATTAATATGCAATCATTTATCCTCCCTTAACTTATGCAAACATGCACCTATGCCAACACCCCAAAAAAATACACACAACCATTTACTCAATCACATTCAAAGTTACTTGGGGGATAGTTTAACAAGAACATGAAGAGTTGATCAACCCATAATTTTGACTATGACAAAATACCCCAAACATTATCATGGTCCTATGGAAATAAAAGTCAATGAACATTCATAACCCAATAACAACCATTTAATCAAATAAGGAACATAATAGCATGAGCATCCCATTACAATAACATAGATAAAGCACTCAATTTAGGGCTAAATCAATCAATACAACTCATAGCAACCCTACATTCTCCTTCACAATTTCCACTCAAACAGGAATCACATGCCTTAGTAAATATTTCAATCTCACTCATCATTCAAACCTTTCAAAGCAAGTAGATTTTGAAGTTAAACCAAACCAAGGAACTTACCGAATTAGTGTCACAACCCAAGCCTAGGGCTTAGACGTGAGATGGCGAATGGGAAATCTGAAGAGACCCCAAACAAGCCTCTTAGCATATCATTCACACATCCCTAGTCAGAGAAGAAAAATAAACTCCAACAAGTGATATAATAAAAAAGGAAAGTGGGACTTAGGGAAGTCTTTGATAATCACAAAGCATAAAAAAGTCAAGCTCATAGCATATATATACATAGTATCCAACAACACCTCTACTTTAGAATGAAGCGGGGGCCAAGACACTTCCTGGGCTCACCCTTATGGTAATAAGTATTCAACATAAGAGGGAGTCTTAATATAGCGTGAAATAAGTAGATATTATCCTCAGAATTGAGGACTCACCACAGCTTTCTCCGAGAATCGAACTAGCCACGTATAAGAGGTTGATCAAAAGGAGCTCCAGTTCCTATATGGTGATATCATGTAGGCATAGAGTATGCATTAGTACATTTGAATGTACTAACTATGCAGGATGCAATACAACAAAGATAAAAGTCATCATGTTCGAAATGCATACATATAGGTAATAGATATAATCTCAATATGACATGTATGATTAATGCTTATAATAACCATCATGCATGAAAAATATTCAACTTGCATAATACATAAAATATATGTGGGAAGAGATCTTAACCGACATAGACCAAGCGAGCTACTACTTAAAATCCAATGCATGTCACCTCTTCGGTAAGGTGATTGAGGCAATATCACCCCCTAGACAAGGTGATTAAGGCATGTCACCCCCTCGATAAGTTGATCGAGGCATGTCACCCCCTCGATAAGTTGTGGTCTACTTGCCATGGTAAATCGTACAATGAATAATTCGAGGTATGTCATCCCCTCGACAAGGTATGGTATAGCTAGATGGATCCACTAGTATAGCAAGGGTAATAATCATAACCCTGTGGTGGCACATAGTTTAAAGACTAAAAACTTTGTATAAGGACCCCTTGAGTCGAGTCCCTATCTTAAGCCTCAATCGATGCTAAGTCAAATCCTACGGAATGCTTGAAATAATCATACTTTAATCATAAGATGAATACCTTGTAGGAGACATGATAACATGACTTGAGTAGCTCATAAACATGCTTAACCTCTAATAGCGAGCCTAACTTGAACATGAGAGTAGATCATAATCATACATGAACCCTTGCCTTAACATGAATGGCTCACAAGAGGTAAAATCTTGAAACATGGATTAACTTTATTCTTGAAATATTATAGATAATTTAGCAAACCAGAACATACTTGATAGCCCTTAATCATCATGAAGTCGCTTGCCATGTAAATCATGTAATAGATAATCAATAACCTGAGAATTCTTTTCATGACATTTTATCAAACATATGCTCATTTCATGATACTTGTTCAAAATAATACAATTCAAGAGTAAACCAAGTTGAGTAAACTCCATGCAAATCAACCCACCAACATGGCAGTAAAACCCTAATCTAGGGTGTCATGAAATCCATCACAAAAGCTTATAATAGTTGATAGTTTTATAGCTCAAAACATGCATAGTCTCAATAGACAAAATCAATTCATGGAATAAGCTTGAAATAGACATTCATGCATAATCAATCCATACTTAATAAAACCCCAACATGATTTATGTTTATATTTCATAATAGAAGATATCCATAGGTAATACAACTTGAAACCATACAATTTTCATAAAAAGAGAAGGTTGTGATACATTGGTGAAAGGACCCATGGGTGAAGACCTACATATCTTAAAACTTGAATTCCTTGAAATGAATTAAAGTAGACTTAGAGCTTGAAATAAGTCCTTGAGTTTCGAAATTGAGCTTGAAATCCTTATATTTGAATGAGAGAATTAATAGAGTCTTATAGAGGTTTTAGAGAGGGTTTTGTGAGTTATAGAGTTGAAAAATGGCTGCATATGGGTGATTTCACATTTAAGTTGGCATGGGCCTATGACCCAAATCCCTTAGGTGAAGCAAGAAAAACAAGCAATATGTCAAACTGGTCCGCGCCCCAAGCATAATGCGGACCAGACACGAACTTCAAAATACACAGTGGCGTGCCCTAGGCGCATCGCACCTTGGGCTCAGACAACCACTAGAAATTATAAAATTAGTGAAAAATATTTTACACAACATACAAGTTATACCCATTTTCCACTCAATTTTGCCCCCTGATTAAGAATATGAAGTCGAATTTTTGAAATTACGCACAGACTTTGAGATGTATGAAAATTATGATTATGGAAAATATCGAAGCACATGAGGGGTGTTTCAATTAGTCAATGAACTGGAGAAAGGAAAAGGAGAAGAATGGTCTAGAAACCCTAGTTGCTGGAATATGCTTGCCAGAAATGGGTTGCACACACCAAAAAACTGATAGGAGATGGGATGGGGGAGAAGATTCGGGTAAACTTTGGTAATTAGGGTCGAAAATGGGATCAAAATTTTTTGATCCCTTTTTATACCTTATTTGGTCACATTTAAAAGTTATGAGGTTAGGTCAACAAAACCCTGGCTATGAGTCATAGCATGGTCTACGACTCGTGGGTCCTAGTCTCGTAGACCACTGAACACTTAGAAAAATTTTAAAATATACCTGGGTTCCACGAACCCCATTCACGACTCATAGCTTTGATTACAAGTTGTAAATTTAGCTCAAAGATGGAGTACACTTTTAACCTACTCACTGTTACTCTCTACGAGATAGAGTTATGAGTCGTAAAGTGCAATACGACTCATAAGCATGGTCGTAGAGATTGCATCAAATGCAATTCTCAGCAAAACTTTAAATCTTTGTCCTGAACCTGTATGCTCCACATAAAATGCACTTGCACCTTAAATGCAACAAACCTAATGTCAAAAATACCAATCAAATAGAAAAAACAATCAACTCAAAAATTAAAAACTAAAAAAAAATCAAAACCAAGCTAGAATATTGTAATGCTTGGGTTACCTCCCAAGTAGCACCTGATTTATTGTCACCATACCACTTAGTCATCTTGAGGACTCAAAATTCCTCAATAGCACAAACATCACTTTTCTGTTCATTCGGATGCTTTATAGATTGGCAGATATCAAAAAATACTTCTTTATCATTCACCTTAAATTTGAGTTGACTAGAATCCATATCCACCAGGGCTCTTCCTGTGGATAGAAATAGTCTTCCCAAGATAATAGGGACCTCAAAATCAACTTCACAATCAAGAATCACAAAATCCGCTAGGAATATGAATTTGGAAACTTTCACCAACACATCAAAAAGTATTCCCTCTGGTTACTTGATTTTTCTATTCGCTATTAACAACCTTATTCTTGTAGGAGTAGGGGAACCCAAACCAAGCTTTTTGAAGATTGCAAGAGGCATTAAGTTTATACTGGCACCCCAATCGCACCACACCTTTGCGAATTCTACATCACCAATGGTATAAGGGATTGTAAATGCACAGGGGTCTTTCCTTTTCTGAACTAAGGATTTAGTGGTAATGGCATTACAATATTGGAGCTCTTGCAAAAATTCTTGGCATACCGTGCATTTCTTAGTCACCAAATCCTTCATATATTTAGAACAATTGGGCATTTTCTCTAATGCTTCGATAAGGGGAATGTTGATGGACAATTTCTTTAACATGGAGAGGAAATGTTTGAACTTACCATCATCCTCCTTTTGTTTGAGCCTTTGGAGAAATGGAGGAGGAGTATTTGGGATGGTCTTACACTTCTCTGTCTTCTTAATCTCTTCACCACTTGCTCAATCTTTGTTGCCTTCTTCTCCTTCATTCACAACCTTCTCTGCAACTAGCTCTTCATGCACATCATCCACACCTACCAACATCGGAGGATCAATTGTACTCTTACCTCCCGTAGTCATGAATGCCATACAATGCCCATCATTCTTCAAGTTTTAATCATGTTGCTTGGCAATGTACCTTTTATGGCATTGATTCAATATATTAGACACTTGGCCGAATTGTTGCTCAAGTTGCTTAATGGGCACCAAATAACACTATCTTTTGATGTATGCTAGAGATATCAAATTTCATTCCCTCTAAAGTCTCATCTTATGTTTCGGCCTTTTTCATCAATCTGTGAACATCTCTTCAATCCTTGAATTAGTTTGCCTGGTATCACAATGATCGGTTGGCACATATGGACGATGCCAGAAACCATCTCTTCTACCCCACTTAGAATCTGGAACCCCATTCCTCTGTAAGTAATAACTACAGTTATCTCCATATGCACCTTCTCGATTATAGTTCTGACCTTGGTTTCTAGAACCGTGACGCCAATAGTCCAAATTAGACCCTTGGGCATTATTCTGGAAATCCACCACTTGATCACTAACAAAACAAGCTTTCTTATTGTAATAATGCTCTTCATACATGGGTACTCTAGGAGGTTGATCGACTACTACATGCACTCTTTCTTGATTTTGCTTAACCACCAAATGCATACTTATGTGGAGTTTAGCAAGTTATTGGATGATCTCCTAATTGATCTTAGCTTGCTCCGATCTAACATTCGTGGCAGATGAACACCTTATAGATACTCTCTCCCTTTTCCGCCAATGCACAATTGGTTTTGATCATTTGCTCTATTCTCTCAGCGATCCTTGTGATCGTTGATCCAAGAATGCCCCCCATTATAGTATCGGCACAAACTTGACTATTTTCATCGAGGGAACAATAGAAAATCTTTACAAGACATCATCAACAATTTTGTGGTTTGGGACACTTATCAAACACTTTGTAAATCTCTCCCACATTGTACTAATTGAATAACCTGGCAATAGCTCAAAATTTTTGATTTGATCTTTTAATTTGAGTTTCTTTGACCTCGAGAAGTACCTTTCCAAAAAGGCCTTTTGTAAATCCACCCAACTGGTGATTGTGCTTTATGGGAGCTCAGATGGCCACACTACTGCATTACTAGTAAGAGATAGAGGGAACATACACAACCCAACAACATCCGTGGAAAGATTTTACATCCCCATCATGCTCTTGCAAAAACAAGCTACATTATGTATATGGCTATGAGGATCCTCGGAAGGTATACCCACAAACAAACCACGCTTTTGAAGCATCAATCCTTGCTAGAAGATACTTATTCTTTATGGTGACCTTATTAAGTTGTCAGTAGTCAATGCACATTCTAAAAGACCCGTCCTTCTTCTTTACAAACAACACTGGTGAACCCCAAGGTGATTAGCTAGGCATAATAAAACCCTTCTCCAAGAAGTCCCTCAATTTCTCTTTCAACTCCTTTAATCCTGTCGGGGCCATAAGGTAAGGGGGAATAGAAATGGTTTGAGTATCGGGAAGGAAGTCTATACCAAAGTCTATTTCCCTTTTGGAGGAACAGCGAAAAGGTCATTTGGAAAGACATCAAGAAACTCATTTACCACCAAAACCGACTCTCTAGGAAGGACTTTTGACTCAACATCCCTAACCCTCAGAAGATGATAGAGATACCCCTTAGAGATCAACTTTTGGGCTTTAATGTAAGAGATAAACTTACCCTTGACCACCACATCATGACTCTTCTACTCAAGGATGGGTTCATTTAGGAATCGAAATTTGACCCTGTGAGTTCTACAATAAATAGAGGCTTAATACTATGCATGCAACCAAACCATCCCAAGAATGACATCGAAATCTACCATATCCAACTCAATAAGATCACAAGGCAATATTTTATCCAAAATGCTAACGAAACAACTTCTATAGACCTTTTTAGCAACAATAGATGTACCAATAGGAGTAGACACCTCATAAGACTTACACTACAATTTGGGCTCAACATGAAACATTTTGGCAACAAAAGGAGAAACAAAAGAATGAGTGGCACCCGGGTCTATCAATGCATACACATCAAAATTAAAGACTTTTAACATAATGGTGATGACATCGGGAACCTCATCAACCCGTTGTCTCCCTTGGAATATATAGAATTGATTGTGCCTTAGGGTACCACCTTGTTGGCCTCCTCTCACCAAAGGAACCACATTAGCACCCCAACCTTGTCGATTAACATCTTTACCCTTATTTTGATTCCAAGCATAATCAACCTTCCTATGACCCACTTCCCCATTACTGCACCAAGCATTAGTGTCACTCAAACATAGGCCATCATGGCCTCTGCCACATCTTGGGCATATAGGTATAGGCACCACACCACCACTTCCTGGGGGCCTTGGGTAGTCATTAGCGAATCTTCCACTAGGAACATGAGAAGACCCTTGGCCTTGACGAAACCGACCACCCTTGAGACCTTGGAATTTACCATCAAAATGGACCCTCTTGGCCTCACTACTCCTTTTCTTCCTCAAGTTCTCCACCTCCAGTTGTTCGGCATAACTCATGAGGCCGGACAAGTTCGTGTCACTAATCCACATAGTGGCACGACACACCTCTATTTACCAAATCGGATACATACATAACAAATTTATTCATTCTAGACCTTGGGTTAGCAACCAAGTGTGGAGCATATTTAGAGAGTTGGTCGAACATGAGGGCATACTCCATCCCACTCAAAGATCTTTGCTTCAAATTCATGAACTCTATCATTTTGGCCTCCCTAAAGTCAGGAGGAAAGAACCGGTTGAGGAAAGCCGCCTTAAACTCCTCCCAAAAAATCACATTGTTGTTCCCTTCTCCTCCTTTCATTGAGTATACTATATTTGGGCCACCCTTTTGATTTGGTATGCTGCTAACTCCGCCTTTTCTTTGACCTTACACCCATAATAGACAACAATTTGTACACCTCATCAACAAATTCTTGAGGGTCCTCATCCACCTTAGACCCATAGAACTCCGGTGGGTACATCCTCCGGAGTTGGAACATGAGGGCCTTGGGCCCATCAGTTGACTTGATTAGCTATGGCTTGTGCTAGCAAGGTGAGAGTATCCCGGAGCTCTCCATGAGTCGGTTGTTCCTCAGCTATGCGGGCTCTTCTTCCTCTTGTGTTAGGCATGATCTAATAAATGGCAAAGAACATTCGTTAGAGGTGAAACCTTACCTAACTTCTATAGCATGACATAGATCATGAAAAAGGGAAACATTTCCTAAAACACCTCATAACCTCTTACTCATAGTTCTGGTCCACATCACAATCATAAATAAGACTCCAATAAATGCAGTGTGTTGGATGCCGAGGACCATTAACAACCTAGTGCTCTGATACCGAGTTTGTCACGACCCAAGCCTTTGGGCCTAGACGTGACACGGTGAATAGGGAACCAGAAGGAACCCCAAGCAAGCCTCTTAACATATTACACATCATTGGTTGCAGAAGCAATTAAACAACAAGAAAAGAATAGAAATAAGGGTAAAGGGACTAAGGAAAGTCTTTCATATCATAAAAACATCAAGAGAGTCAAACCTCAAAGCATCATTACATAACTTGTCCAATAACACCTCTACACTCAGAATTGAGCGGGGGCTAAGACGACATTTTGGGCTTGCCCTCATATTCAAAATCATATAAATAGATAATGAAAGTCTTTACATAACATAAGAAGAAGAGAAATCATCCCTGGAGTTGAGGATTTACCAAACTTGCTTTATGAAGGTAGTACTAGCCACGGGGAGGATGAGGATGATCATGAGGAGCTCCAGTTTCTATATAGTAATATCATGTAGGCATAGAATATGCGTTAATATGTTTGAACATACTAAGTATATAAGATGCAATACAACAAAGACAGGCATCACAATCAAAATAGATAATTAGGTAATAAATGAGCATATAGTAATATGGCATGCATGAATGATGCTTGAAGTAAACATGCTTACATAGAATATATTACATGTGTAGTGACAGATCATCATGTCCAAGGCCTACCACCCCCTTGGAGAGGCGATTGAGGCATCAATCCCTTAATTGGTTGATAGTTATCACACCCTACCATCCATGGTGATTCAGGTATCAACCCTTCAATTGGTTGATGGTTGTCTTGCACTACCATCAATGGTGATTAAGGTATTAACCCCTCAATTTGGTTGATAGTTGTCACACCCTACCATCCACGGTTATTGAGGTATCAACCCAGCAATTTGGTTGATGGTTGTCTCACCCTACCATCTATGGTGGTTGAGGCATAACACCCCCTAAACAAGGTGTCGTCAACTTGCAACACTATATATACTTTTTATGAAATCAACACTTATATACCTTCCTTTCATCATCATAAAGTCATTCAAGTCAAAGGTCATGAAATAGATTATCAATAGCTCAAGAAACCTAAACCGGACATTTTATCAAACACTTGGTGGGTGTGCAATACTAGTGCAAATCCATGAAATTCAAGAGTGAAACATGCAATAGAACATGAAGTAAATCAACCCACAAATACTAGGTAATACCCTCATGCTATGTACACTGAAACCCTTCATCAAATCTCAAAATAGATACTAGATTTATAGCTCAAAACATGCTTAAATTGCCACAATTTTATGAAACCCCAACATAGTTCATAGTCAAATTCATAGTAAGTAATACTCATAAGTAAATCAACTTAGAAACATATAATTTATGTAAAAAGGAAACTTAGGCACCATCGGTGAAAGGACCGAATGGTTGAAACCCACATACCTTAACTTTGGAGAATTTCTTGATGAAGATTGGAATGAAGACTTGAAGCTTGAATGAAATTCTTAAGATCCAGAATGAGTTTGGGACACTTGAAGTTGGATAAAATATTTGGCTAAGTGTTAGAGAGGGTTTTGGGGAATGTCTTGAATGATATGGGGTTGAAAATGACTAAGTATAGGTATTTTTACGCATGAAGACTTAGGCGCAAGACCCAAAGTCCTTGAACCGAACAGGCAAAACTAAAGTAAAAATAACAATAGTCCGTGCCCTGGACATGTCGCGCCAAGGGCGTGGATCAGCACTGGATGAGGAATTTTTGGGAAAATGAAATTTTGATACAGTTGCTCTAAAATCAGGGTTAGATCCATTTCCCACTCAACTTTGCCCCTTGATCACGAATATGAGGTTAGATTTTCGATATCACACACGAATTTTGAGATATATAAAAATTACAATTATAGGCACTTTCGAGGTACGTTTTCAGGCACTTTTTGGGGTCGTTTCAATTACAGTTAGTTATTTTTAATCTAGTGTTTCATGTGTCATTATTGAGAAAATGTATTTATGATCCAAGATCCATTGTGCCATTGCAAGATGTAGATGTGATAAAAAATTTGACTTTTGAGGAGGCTCCGGCTGAAATTTGAGACAAGCAAGTTAAAAGGCTAAGAAATAAAGAGATTACATTTGTCAATGTAATTTGGAGGAACCAATAAGTTGAAAGATCTACATGAAAAGTGGAAGTGGACACAATAAAATGATAGCCTTACCCCTTTCCTTCTACTTAAGTCCAAGCTATTTACTTTCATGCTCAGATTCTCCAAATTCCTATGTTTTTTTTCTCTTTTATGTCATGTCATATGCATACATACTCATGAAATTGATTTAAATGATGTTCATTCCCCAATTTTAAAATTTTCATATAAATGTGTTTAAGTTGCATTTTTTCATTCATGTTGGATTGTTGGGTATCTGTTCAATCTAGTTTTCGTCTTATTCAAGGATGAATGTTCTTAAGGAGAGAGATATTATAATACCCTGAAAGTTGAAAAGTTAAAAATGGAGTTTAAAGGATACGTCCCTAAGGAAATACAACTTTTAGGTACCAGTGCTCTTCATAAGACCCCACACAAGTCATACAATGGACCATGATCTCTGTAGAACACTCGTGATTCATTCCTTGACACTTGTGAGGGATCACGTTGGGTCCATGACCCTGTCGTCCTTTATACGGATCATATGGGATCTCGCGGAACCCAGCCTTAGCCTACTATACGAATACCTAGGACCACGGGGGGACCCACAACCCATGGTGGATTGTACAGATCATGATCCCACCTTCCAAGGACCTTGACAAGTCCCCCTCTCCCACCGATCCTTGTATAGTTTGTGTTGCACAGCACGTACCGTAGAGAGTCTCGTTCAAGTGCCTTCCTCAAAAAAATTAATCAAGGGCATTTTAGTCATTTCTCAAATCATTCATTGATGATTGGGACAAAAGTAAGTAAAGTAGAGAAAAAGCAACCACAACACTTAATACAAAATCCCAAAACCTGGAGTCACCCAAAACCTGGAGTCATTAGTACAACAGAATCTAAAGTAGTACGAATGAGTAAATACAACTATCTCAAATGAAAATACAACATTGTCTAATAATATCTAATACAATGTCTGGAATAGAAAACAATAACAGAAATGTCAAAAGATCCACAGTTACTTGAAGCCTTACACTCTCCTCTAAGATCTGGTATAGATGGAAAACAACTCTCGTAGAATGAGATCAACTACCCTGTAGGAGTCTCTATGCTCGATCTCCAGGTGGGAGACAAAGTGGAGGTAAGTACACAGAAATGTTCCCAATAGGTTCAACCAACTAGGTAGGAGAAATGGAACGAGAACATCACAACGAAGAACCCTAGCACATGCAACAAAGGGGTTACTACACAATCTAACATGTAAAAGAGCATAACCAAATAATAATAGTAATCAATGGTGCTAAGCACATAAAATGGATACATGTCAAGTATGGGGGTCTCATCGGACCATATGCTGAAATTTCCAAACCTTGTCACCTTAGCATGATCAAGGAGTACCATCTCAACCTTTCCACGTCAGCGTGGTCAGGGAGCGACACAATATCTCTACTATGCCACCTCACTGTGGTCAAGGAGTGTCATAATATCTCTACCTTCAAAAGTCAGCGCAGTCAAGAAGTGTCATAATAGCTCTACCTTGCCACCTTAACATGGTCTAGTAGCGTAAAAGGAGGTAAAATCCTTCCCTTGTTACCTCAGCAAAGGAGAGGGGTGGTACAAATGTATATGACGTAAATGTATGTCCATGCCACAAGTCAATATGCATAACAATAATATAATAGGATAATCAATAATTAACCCTCATAGAATCAACAAAGGGGGGTGGGTCAAATGCTTCAACTGGTACCGCAAGTCATCATCAGGTCTCAACTTACCACAACATTCTTAATAATCGAAATACTAATCACATTGGGCTCACATGTCCCAAAACATGTATAAAGGTCCATAATGTCTCAAAATCTCTGCCTTGCCACCTCAACGAGGTCAAGGGGTGACACAAATGCTATGTGAATGATAATAAGGCAATGTCAAAAACCAAGGTATATAATAACTCCATGTATTAGAATACTGACACATAATGTTCCTAGAGCCTTGGAGAATAATAGTAAGTGCCTCAGTTGTGTGTTCTTCGAATACAACATCTTTGATGCTTAAAACATAGGATTTTGTATGTTCTTAATGCAACATTTATAGTTTTTGTGTGTTTTTGCGTTTAGTTTTGCAGAAAAGCAGGTTGGCATGACTTTGGCAAAAAATTGCAAATTTTTTTGATTTATGGTGATTTACAAGAGCCTCTATAGATCATAGAGCACTCTATGAGTCGTAGAGGAGGGTTTCGTGATAAATTCAACTAAAGTATGATTTTTGAAGTTCATCTACATGAAACCTCTATATGAGTCATAGATCACTGTACGAGTCATATAGAGAGGTTTCATGAAGAATTTCAATGAAGGACTAGTTGATACAGATAAATTCTATGAGAGTGCAATACGAGTCGTGAACAAGTCCACGACTCATAAAAAAGTCCAAGATTCAAGAAACTAAATACAAGACCCCTATTATGATTCACAAATCACTTTATGAGTCGTAAGGACCTGTCGTAGAAAGTCATCGATAATTTTTTCTATTTTTTAAGGACATCTTTGTAAATACTATAAATAGTAATTTTTAGGTTAATTTTGAGTGGGGGTACAGAAAAGCCCCAAAATGTGCTTCGTAATGCCCCATAATTGTAAAGTCTATATATCTCAAAATTCATGCATGGTCTCGAAAATCTAACTTCATATCCTCGATTAGGGGGTAAAATTGAGTGGGGAATGGGTATACTCAGATTTTATAGGACCCGTAGCGAAAAATAATTTTTTCTAATTTTTGATTTCCAGTGATTATCCGTGCTCTAGACGCAACATGCCAGGGGTGCGGAGCAGTGTATCTTGCATTCCACGTCTGGTCCACATCGCGTCAGGGGCGTGGACCAGTGTATTATTTGCCTTAGTTTTTAAATTTCAGCCAAGGGTATTGGGGACAGACTCCATGTCTAATTAAAGGTAAAACCACTAATACTTAGCTATTTTTCAACTCTATAACTCACAAAACCCTCTATCAAACCCCTCTTAGACTATCAATTCTCCTATTGAAATCTAAGAAATTCAAGCTCAACTTTGGGACTGAAGGACTCATTTAAAGCTGTAAGATTACTTCAAGTTCACCTTAAAGAATTCAAAGTTTAAGGTATGTTGGTTTCATCCATTGGGTCCTTTCACCCATGGAGCTCAACCTTCCCTTTTCATGAAAATAGCATGTTTTCAAATTGTATTACCTATGGGTATCTCTTATCATGGATTATGAATATAAATGATATAAGGTTTTATGAAGTATTGGTTAATTATGCATGACTATCTATTTCAAGGTTATTCCATGAATTGATTATGTCTATTGAGGCTATGCATGTTTTGAGCTATGAAAATATGAGTTATCATGAGCTTTTGTTATGTATTTCAAGTTACCCTACATGAGGGTTTTATTACACGTTCGTGGATTGATTTGCATTGAGTTTACTCATCTAATTTCACTTTTTAATTACATGATTTTGAAAAGGCATCATGAACCCATCATGTGTTTGATAAAATGACATGACAAGAATTCCCAAGTTATTGATGATCTATAACATGATTTACAAGTCAAGTGACTTCATAATGATTAAGGGCTTTCAAGTATGTATTGAATTCATGAAAAGTATCTATGATTTTACAAGTATCAAGTTAAGCCCTACTTCAAGATTTTTACCTTTTGTGAGTCATTCGTGTTAAGGCAAGGGTTCATGTATAATTATGATCTACTATCATATTCAAGTTAGGCTCACTAATAGAGGTCAAGTTATGTGCTATCAAAATACAACATATTTGATTCCTAAAACAAGAGATTTTGTGAGTTATTAATGCGACCTTTTATGGTTTTTATGTATTTTTGTGTTGTTCTTGCAGAAAAGTTAGGTTAACATGATTTTGGAGGAAAATTATGGATTTTGCTTATGTATAGGACATACGAGTTCATCTACGAGTCATAGCCCAAGCTACGAGTCGTAGGGTGTTATCGTAGCAAGAAATAGAGACCATAAATAAAAAATCTGCTAAGTGGAGGTCAACCCTACGAGGCCACCTTATGAGTCATAGGTCTCAATATGACTCGTATAGGTGTACTCGTAGCAGAAAATAGAGAGCCTAAACTTTGGATCAACAATTGAAGGCCTGGACTATGAGAGGAGCATACGAGTCATGGCCTAAGCTACGACTTGTACCAGTGGGTCGTACAATTTGATCCCAAGATGCCAAGAACCTGATATGATACCTCAATTATGACTCATAGATCACCCTACGAGTCGTACCTGTGAGATGTACAAGCTGCCAGTTGTCTTTTCTGTGTAATTTTTAGGGTTAAATTTGTAACTGCTACAAATATTTTAATTTAGGTTTTATTTTGGGAGAGAGCCGAGATTCCAATTTTGAGACATTGAATGTGTCTTTGAATATTCTCTCAAGAATATTTTAGGGTTCTAGCAAAGTTCTTCATTTTTCTCTTGGAAACCCAATTTTGGGGATCGCAAATCTTGCTTTGTACTTATTGTCAATCTATCGAGCTTTTGCTTTGAAATTTGTGATGTCTTTAACCTTCATTGCTTTGGGTAGAATTCTCAACTATGTCTTACATTTGCATTTTTGTTGGTTTTACCCTAGACATGAGTAGCTAAGCACCCACAACTTGGGATTGTGGGAACCATGGGTAGTTGACTTCAGATGCCCTAGGTTTGTGCATTTCTATGATTGGGTTTTTGCATATATTATTTATTTCTCTTCATTATAATTATTATTTGGTGGTGGCCAACCCCAAACCCCGCCTACTATCATGATCTCGACCAAGGTAGTGACCAATAGGAAAAGGGAAATAGACGACAGGATTTGATTGATGTGTTCTCATCTAATCAACCAAACCTGACCAATGGGAGGTTGACTGGGACAATAGGTAATTGTTAGTTGGCACGCCATGGTTGCTGACTAAGGCCATGGTGAAATTCGACCTTCACCTTTATAAGAGGGCTGGAAAAACCTAAGTTATCATCCTGTATGCAAACCTCTAATCGTAATTATGTTATCTAGGTTAATCCAGTTAACAAACGATGGGGAACACAATTCCTAAGTTCTCCCTCAAATTGTGTGTATTCTCGTACCATAGTATGGTGTTTATTTTTTTTTATTCTTGAATCACATAACCCCCCTCCCCCTATTTAGAGATTCTAGTTGTAGATACTCGAAATGATTAATAGTGAATTTTTGTAGTCAAGCCCTGTATTCCCTGTGGATTCGACCCTAACTTTCGGCTAGGTTAATTACTAACAGCAATCACTTTCTTATTGGAGCGTGAGTATCAGTTCATCAAAATTATGCCGTTGTCCATCTGGGTTTTGACTTGATTTCACTATTAGTTAGTTCAAGTATTAATTTTTAGACTCTTTTGTATTTTGCATTTGTTGTTTGATTTTAATTGCAGGGTGTACTAGGTTGTATACCCAACACAAGGAGCCAAGACAATCCCTTAGCTCCGATCATTTTTGATATCCATCGACTCTTTAGAAGAATGGCTCAAGTGAATGAGGATATCGCAGTTGAGGAAGATATGAATATGAATGATGATATAGGAAGACAAGAATCCACCACCAAGGGATAATAGGCCATAACTTAGGGATTTCAACGAGAATGCTTATAGATGGAACCAATATCGCTTGAACCCTATGGTTATGGACATTACTGGTGCGATAGTGTTGCCTCCACTACTGACATACGCTAAATTCTTGATGTCAAGTGGACTAATTCAAATGCTCCAAAATCATGGGTTATTCACAGGGCTATATTCAGAGGACCTCCACCGTCATCTCCATAATGTGGTTTTTTGTTCGCAAGAGTCTCGGGACACAAAATCTTTCTCTTGAGGTCGTTGGTTTGCGGGTGTTTCCATTGTCTCTAACTGAGAATGTAGTTGTGTGGTTGTGATAGCAGCATACAAAGCTCTATTCCATTGAAGGACAAGGATGAAAAGAATGAAGCTTTAGAAGATCAAAGGAGGCCCATAACAACATCTCAAACCATGGAGTTTAATGATATGTTCAATGGGCTTCAATTGTATATCAAAAGGTTTTTTGTTGGGGAAGAAGAGCTAAAGCCCAAGAAGTATGAATTGTCCAAATGGTACAATTATTTTAGTGGGTGTATTGTTAGGGAAGAAGCGCTAAAGCCCAAGAAATATGAATTATCCAATGGTACAATTATTTGGTGGCCCAAATTCAAGTCCAAGATGAAGAATTTTAGGGTTAAATTTCATGCAAACCACAACAAAGGTTGCTTTCTGCCCAAGTTTGCAGAGAAGAATAGTCAAACTTTTCAAATTTGTCAAGATTCTTTTCCTAGTTTGGTTTTACCTTACTTCCTTATTTATATATAGGTTATTAAAGTTTTCCTTGTTCTTTATAAGGTATCCTAGTACCATTTAATGCTTTCCTAGAACTGCTAGGTCTATTCCTAGTTAAAGTAATTTTGTTTCCTTTCTAGAGAAGGGTTTACCTTGTAATTTTCCTTCTAGGTTTTGGACACTCTTTGTTCCTAACCTATGGAGTCTTAGATGTCCAAGGACCCTATAATATATATATGAGTCTTTTTTCTTTCATTAAGGATAATTAGATTGGTATTAATAATATTTGAGAGAGTTCTATTGAACCTTTTTGACTTGTTCTTTGAGAATTTATCTTTAAACCTTCACTAGTTCATAGTTTGAGGTATAAAGTACTTTCTTCTTGTGATATCTTTGATTTCTTTTTGGTATTCTTTAGAGGGAAATTAGTTTACATGCTAATTATTGTCTTTAGTTACTCATAAACTGATCAAGATCCGAATCTAATATTTTGATTCGTTTTCTCAATTAAAGGCATTAGATTTCATCCGTAAAACTTTACGTTGTTACTTGGATCTTATCAAGGCTTTAGAATATCAATTTCTTGGAAATTCTTGGATCTTTCCTTTGAATTTCCCATATCTTTAATTAGTTTTATCTTTCTATTTTGGTTGCTTCTGCATTTTGGTATTCACTCCATCTTAGTATTATTTCTAACCTCGATCTTATCAAGTGGTATTAGATCAGTTCTATTAAGATTCTATTCTTGGTAAATCTTGGAATTTCTTAAATATAAAAAGAAAAAAAAGTTAAAAAAAAGGTTTAGAGAAAAAGGAGAAAAAAAGGAGATAACTTGCTCTCCAAGAAATCCATTTACTTACTCTCAAAATCATGCATTAGTGTTTCCAAATAAAATGGAATTAGGAAGAGGGGATTCTAAATCCTTGAGGACACAAGAAATTTTTTTCTTATTCTTATATAATTCTAAGTAAGTTCCTTTTTATTTGTGTTTTGTTTCAACTAAATCCTACTAGTTCTAGGACTAGTTCGTTACTTTCTTTTGTGCCCCAAAAATCTATACTTTATTACTAAGAACTTGATACTTGTTTGGGTTTAATTATAAATTTACAAAGTATTCTTGTTCAAAGGTTATTTGAGGGGAAAAAGGCAAGTATAGGTGAGTTTAAAAGAGGGTAAAAGCCATATTAAGTGTGTGATTGATATTTTCCTTTAAGATGTCTAATTAAGGTGGTGATGAAGAAAGTGCTCATTTAGAAGCTGAGATCAAAGGAAGGAATGACTTCACCCTTCAAGCTATGTACCAATAATTCAAGAGATGGAACCTTCAATTTCAAGAGATGAGAAATATGATTACCAAGTAGAATGAGACCATAGCTGCAATTACGAGGGAGAATAATGTTGTAACACCAAATAATGTTAGACCCCAAGTTAGAAGAAATGTACCCCATGCCCCTTTTGTAAATCTTGAATATAATAATGATGATTTTGATGGTGAACTTACTCTAGAAAGAAGAGATAGGAGGGGACCAAGAGGCAGAGTGTATGATGATAATATAAGTAGTATAAAAATGAAGATTTCATCTTTCAAGGGGACAAGGGACCCAGACTTGTACCTTGATTAGGAGAGATGAGTTGAAGCCATCTTTGATTATCATAAGTACTCTGAGTGTAAGAAAGTTAAACATGTTGTTGTTGAGTTTTTTGATTATGCTTCTTCTTGGTGGATAAAGCTTGATAGGGACAGAGTGCAAGATGAATTTACCACATATTGCTAACTGGGCGGAGATGAATGGGGTGATGAGGAAGAGGTTTGTGCCATCATATTTTCAAAGGGAGCAACAATCTTGCCTTCAACACTTGAAGCAAGGTTCCATGTCAGTGGATGAGTACTTCAAAAGTATGGATATGGCTATGATCCATGCTAATTGCATAGAGGAAGAAAAAGTTACAATGGCTAGATTTTTAATTGGTTTAAATTCTGAAATAGCTAATGGAGCAGAGATACAATAGTATGTAACTTTAGATGAGTTAGTTGATTTGTCTGTTAAAGTAGAAAAATAAATCAAGAAAAAGCAGCAACCTAACTTATGGAGAAATCGGGCTAACTCCATCTCCAAGAATCCATGGTCAAATCAAGAGGAAAAAGCTCCTTTTAAACCTCAAGATGATAGATGTAAAGGTACTGTTGATGAGGGAGGTAAAACCTTCAATCCCAAATCTTCTAAACATTCTAGTTAAATTCAATGTCATAAATGTCATGGGTGGGGTCATATGATGTATGAATGTCCAAGTAGAAGAAACATCGTACTTGGAGAGAATGGAGAACATGAGAGTGAAAAAAGTGAGGGGGAAGAAGAAGAGGGATGAGGTGTAAGTGAGGAAGATGATTTAGAACTACTCAATGATGGTATAATGGGGGTTGTTAGGTGAATTATGACTATTAATTTGGGTAGAAGTAATGAAGGACAGAGGGAGAATTTTTTTCATACTAGATGTACAATAAATGGGTGAACTTATTCTATGATTATTGATGGATAAAGTTGTGCAAATGTGGTGAGTTCATATTTGGTAGATAAGCTAGGACTTGCATCCATGAAACACCCTATACCATATAGGCTCCAATGGTTGAATGATAGTGGAGAGGTAAAAGTAAATAAACAATGCATGATTTCAATCAATGTTGGAATGTATGAAGATGAAATTCTGTGATGTAGTTCCAATGCAAGCATGTCATGTTTTACTTGGCTGACCTTGGCAATATGATAGGGATACTACTCATCATGGGAGAAAGAATAGGTACAGTCTTCTTCATAATGGTATGAAATTTACTCTTGCCTATTATCTCCTTCACAAGTGTTTGAAGATAAGAGACGATTGAGGGAAACAATGGGAAAGAAAAAGGGAGAGATAAAAAGTGAGTTTGAGGGAAAAGAAAAAGGCCAAGAGATAGAAAAAAGAGAGATGGCCGAGAAAAAGAAAGAAAGGGAAGCAAACTAAATAAAGAGGTAAAAGAGGGTTTGAGTGAATAAATAAAAAGTTTTGGTGAGAGGAAAGAGGGTAAGGAAAAGAAAAAAAAATAGTCTTTATGTAAAAGCAAAAGAGTGTTTGAGTTCTAGAAAAGAGGGGTTGCTCATAGTAATACTTACTTACAAAGAAATTTTGATTAACTTTGAAGAACTAACTCCTTCTTTGACAAATAGTGTTTCTTCTCTTTTGCAGAGTTTTCAAGATGTTTTCTCTGATGATACTCCAAAGGGGTTGCCACCTTTGAGAGTGATTGAGCACCAAATAGACTTTGTGTCTGGGTCTTAACTACCTAATAGGCCTGCCTATAGGCGTACTCCTGAAAAGACCAAGGAATTACAAATCCAAGTTGAAGAATTGCTTCAAAAGGGTTATGTTCGAGAGAGCACGACCCCATGTTCTGTTCTTGTCCTATTTGTCCCCAAAAAGGATGGAACATGGAGGATGTGTGTGGATTATAGAGCCATCAACAAGATAACGGTAAAGTATCGCCATCATATCCCTCATCTTGATGATATGCTAGATCAACAACACGGATCTAAAATCTTTTCTAAAATTGATCTTAAAAGTGGTTACCATCAAATTCGTATGTATCCCACAGATGAACAGAAAACTACTTTTAAGATCAAATATAGACTTTATGAGTGGTTAGTTATTCCTTTTACCTTATCAAATGCACCCAGCACATTTATGAGACTAATGAATCATGCTTTTAAAGATTTTCATGGAAAATTTGTTAAGATGTATATTTATGACATCTTGATCTTTTGTCAAAATCTAGATGAACACTTAGAGCACCTAAAATATGTTTTTGAAGTCCTTAGGAATCATCGCTTATTTTCTAATCTCAAAAAGTGTACTTTTTGTGTGGATCATGTAGTTTTCTTCGGTTTTGTAGTCAGTTCTAAGGAAGTTGAAGTAGATGGTGATAAAATCAAAGTAATTAAAGAATGGCCTTGACCTAATAGTGTAACTAAAGTTAAGGGTTTTCATGGACTTGCTAGTTTTAACAAGAGGTTTGTGAGGGACTTTAGCACTATTGCTTCTCTTTTAATTGAAGTTATTAAGAAGGATAAGATTTTTTCATGGGAAAAGGAACAAGATAATGCATTTATCTTTTTGAAAGAAAAATTGTGTTTTTCTCCTCTTTTGCAATTACCTAATTTTTCTAAGTCTTTTGAAGTTGAGTGTGATGCCTCTGGTGAGGGCATAGATGCTGTTTTGATGCAAGACTCCAAGACAATTGCCTACTTTAGTGTAAAGCTAAGTGGAGCAACATTGAACTACTCAACTTATGATAAGGAGTTAAAGACTATGGTAAGGGCATTAGCTACATGGCAACACCACTTGTGGCCTCAAGAATTAGTGGTCAAGACTGATCATGAATAATTGAAGTACTTGAAGAGCCAAGGTAAACTTATTCGTGAGCATGCTAAATGGGGAGTTTATTAAAACTTTTCCTTATGTAATGCCTACAAACAAGAAGGTATGCTTTGATATCTACTCTTACTTCAAAGTTGTTGGGTTTTGACAAAATCATGTTACTCTATGCTAATGATTCTGATTTTGGTAAACAATTTTATGAATTTAAGTTGGGTACTTTTGAGAAATTTAATCATCTAGATGAATATCTATGTAAGGAAAATAATTCGTGTGTACCTAACTGCTCTTTGTGTGAACTATTTGTTAGGGAAGCACATTTTGGAGGGCTAATGGGACATTTTGGAGTGCCTAAAACATTGGAAATACTTTCTGAACATTTTTATTGGCCTAGCATGAGAAAGGATGTTGAAAAACTGTGTTCTCATTGTCTTGAATGTAAACAAGTTGTCTAGAACATTGTCGCATGGTCTTTATTCTCCTTTACCTGTTTCTAGTTCTACTTGGATTGATATTTCTGTGGACTTCAAATTGGGGCTTCCAAGGACTAAATATGGTAGGGATAGCATATTTATGGTAGTAGATAGATGTTCTAAAATGGCTCATATTATTCCATGTAAAAAGACTAATGATGCATCTCATGTGGCTGACTTATTTGTAAAAGAAGTAGATAAATTATATGGAATACCTAGAACTATTGTTAGTGAAGGGGATACCAAGTTTTTAAGTCACTTTTAGATAATTCTTTGGGGAAAGTTAGGGACTAAATTGCTATTCTCCACATCTTGTCACCCACAAACTGATGGGTAAAAAGAATTGGTTGATAGAACTTTGGGGAATATGTTAAGGGTTGTTTTGAAAGGAAGGTTGACTTCTTGGGAAGATTACTTGCCTAATAAGGAATTTGCTTATAATAAGACCTTTCCTTCTTCTACTCGTAAGACTCCTTTTGAAGTTGTATATAGATTCAACCCCCTTACCCCGCTTGATTTACTGCCTTTACTTACTAGTGATTTTTCTAATCTTGATGGTAGAAAGAAGGCTGACATGATAAAGAAAATTCATGAACAAACAAGACTTATAATTGAACAGAAAAATAAGGAAGTTACATTGCAAAGGAATAAAGGAAGAAAATATGTTGTGTTTAAACTTGGGGACTTGGTTTGGGTGTATATGAGAATGGAAAGATTTCCTTCCAAAAGAAGGATCAAGTTAGTGCTGCTTTTAATGTTTCTGATCTTTCCCATTTTGGTGCATATTTGAACTCAAGGAAGAATTCTCTTGAAAAAGAGGGGAATGATAGCATAATACAAAGCTCTACTACGTTGAAGGACAAGGATGAAAAGGGTGAAACTTTGGAAGATCAAAGGACGCCCATGACAAGATCTCAAACAAAGGAGTTTAATGGGTTTCAATTATCCAAAGGTGTGTTGTCGGGGAAGAAGAGCTAAAGCCCAAGAAGTATGAATTGTTCAAATGGTACAATTATTTGGTGGGTCTCTTGTTGGGGAAGAAGAGCTAAAGCCCAAGAAGGATAAATTGTCCAAACGGTACAATTATTTGGTGGCCTAAAATGAAGTCCAAAATGAAGAATTTTAGGGTTAAATTTCGTGAAAATAAGGCCAAGAAGAGTCCAATAATCATCCATAACAAAGGTAACTTTCTGCCCAAGTTTGCAGAGAAGACTAGTCAAACTTTCCAAATTTGTCAAGATTCTTTTCCTATTTGAGTTTTACCTTATTTCCTTATTTATATATATCTTATTAATGTTTTCCTTGTTCTATTTAAGGTATCATAGTACCATTTAATGCTTTCCTAGATCTACTAGGTTTATTCCTAGTTAAGGTTACTTTATTTCCTTTCCAGAGTAGGATTTATCTTTTAATTTTCTTTTTAGATTTTAGATACTCCTTGGCCTAACCTAAGGAGTCATGGACGTCCATTGACCCTATAATATATATAGGAGTATTTTTTCTTTCATTAAGGATAATTAGATTGTGATTAATATTATTTGAGAGAGTTCTATTGAACCTTTGTGACTTGTTCTTTGACAATTTATCTTTAAACCTTCACTAGTTCATAGTTTGAGGTATAAAGTACTTTATTCTTGTGATATCTTTGATTTCTTTTTGTTATTCTTTAGAAGGTAATTAGTTTACATGTTAATTATTGTCTTTAGTTACTCATAAAGCAGTCAGGATCCGAATCTAATCTTTTGATTCATTTTCTCAAGTAAAGACGTTAGATATCTTCCGTAAATCTTTACGTTATTACTTGGATCTTATCAAGGCCTTAGAAGAGTAATCTCTTGGAAATTCTTGGATCTTTCCTTTGAATTTCCGTATCTTTAATTAGTTTTATCTTTCTTTTTTGTTGTTGCTTCTGCATTATAGTATTCACTCCATCTTAGTGTTATTTCTAACCTCGATCCTATCAGGTTGTCTGAGCTTCCTCCAGGTACAATAACAATTAGGGAAGAACTTCAAAGAGTATTTCTTGAAACATATTTCCCAAGATCTAAGAAGTTAAAGCTCAAAGATCAAATAAACAACTTTGAGCAAATGTCGGGTGACTCTATTAGCACAATATAGGAGAGATTTACCAAATTCTTGAGGATGGTCCCTGATCACAAGATTGTGGATGATGCCTTGGTTGAGATCTTTTATCGGGCACTTGATGAGAATAGTCAAGCTTGCACCGTAACAATCATGGGAGGCATGTTTCTTGACCAACCTTTTAAATTGAAAGATGCAAGGATGGAGCAAGTGGTTAAAACCAATAGAGCATGGGATCAACGAGAGCGAGGTGCAATGAAAACTTCTTGTGCGGTCAACACCAACAATGAGCAAGTGGAGGTCAATGAAGAGATCATAGAGCAACTTGCTCAACTTCGCACAAGTATGGACTTGGTCTTGAAGCAAAACTAAGCAAAGTGTCAAAGTAGTCACTCACCGGCCTCCTAAGGCTCCCATCTATGAAGATCCATTATTTGATGAAGATGCTTGTAGTGTGAGTAATCAAGCGGCGGGTTCCTAGAGTAACCTTTAAGTGTCCAACTCAGACTATTAGAGGCAAGGTTCAAGGAATCAAGGTCGAAACTACAACCATGATGGTGCTTATAAAGATAATCGAGGTGGTTACTGTGAAAGAAAGAGGGTGTCAGATGCCGAATGGGGTAGAAGAGATGGTTATAAGAATGGTCCTTAAATTCCGCCCTACAACTGTGATGCCATGCTAAGCACTTCTAGGCTTTAAGAGACATTTGACAAGTTGTTGAAGAGAGCCCACCACCAAGATGAAACCTTGAAGGGAACGAAATCGGATAGTTCAAGTATTAATCAAAAAAAAAAAAGAGTCTCACTTGGTGGTGATTAAGCAACTAGAACAACAATTTGGGCAAGTTTCTTTGCAGTTGAACCAATACCAAAAGGGCACCTTGCCAAGAAATATGGTTCAAAGTCCTAATAATGAAGGGCATTATATGGCATTGATGACTCCTACGCCAATGGTTGAAGATAGAAGCTGCAGAAAAAGGGTAAACAAGGAGACTGAGATGGCCAACACAAACCAGCAACAAAAGAAATATAAAACTTTTCCAAGACCACCACCACTTTTTCCCTAAAGGCTTGGGAAGAGAAAAAAGGAAGGTAATTTTGAACAATTCATGGTGATGCTTAAGAAGTTGTCAGTAGACATCCCCTTAGTTAAGGCCCTTGCGAGGATGTCGGGATATGCGAAATGTATGAAAGATCTGGTCAAGAAGAATCACAAAGTTAGCCAAGACCTCTCCAAAATTTTTAACATTGCAGTACCATCACCACAAAGTCTTTGGTGCAGAAGCATGAAGATTCAGGTGCATTCACCATACCATGCACAGCGGGGAATCTTGTATTTTCTAGAGCACTATGTGACTTAGGAGCCAACGTCAATTTTATGTCTATTGCCATATTCAGAAAGCTCGATTTGGGCAACATTATTCTTACAAAGATGCAATTATTAATGGCAGACAGAACAGTCAAGAAGCATGTGGGGATACTTTATGGTGTGTTGATCAAGGTAAACAAATTTATATTTCCAGCAGATTTTAATATACTTGACTGTGAGGTTGATTTTGTAGTTCCTTTCATCTTGGGGAGACCTTTCTTAGCCACAGGGACAGCATTAGTTAATATGGAAAAGAGTCTTCTTACCTTCAGGTTTGGTGAAGAGACAATTATGTTTCAAGTGGGCCAACCAGATAGAAGGAATTGTGAGTTTCAGGTTGTCTCAATGATTGAAATGAGTGTGGATGATGAAGTGGAGATCCCGGTTGAGTTAAGGCTCGGAGTTGAACTTTTGGCAGTTGTATTGATGAATTTTGATGGTGATAGGATTCCTGATTACAAGGAAATAGTGAATGCTCTTGCGTTGTCATTTGGGCCTAGGCGACAGGCCAAGCTAGAGTTAGACTTGTGCAACAGGGAAACGCCATCATCGAATCCCTCTGTAGAAGTCCCACCAGAGTTAGAATTAAAGGCACTACGAACGCATCTAAAATATGCATACTTAAGAGAGAATAATACATTGTCAGTCATAATTGCAGCTTACTCAAATAAATCCCAAACAGAGGCCCTTGTCTCCATTCTCAAGCAATTCAAAAGAGCCATCATGTGGACAATTGCACATATCATTGACATACTTCCTGGAATATGTACTTATAAGATTCAACTACTCAAGGATTATAAGCCTAGCATTGAGCATCAAAGACAGTTGAACCCCTCAATGTAAGAGGTTATACGGAAAGATATCATCAAGTGGTTAGATGCAGGAGTAATCTATATAATCGCCGATAGTGAATGGGTCAGTCCAGTGCAGTGTGTTCAAAAAAGGGAGGTATCACAGTGGTACCCAATGTAAAGAATTAGTTGATTCCTGTGAGACGGTCACTAGGTGGAGAGTATGTATGGATTACAGGAAACTCAATGCTTTTACCGAGAAAGATCATTTCCCTATGCCCTTTATGGATCAAATGCTTGACAGACTGGAAGAAAAGTGATGGTATTATTTTCTTGATGGATATTCTGGGTATAATCATATTATTATTGCGCCCGAGGATCAAGAGAAGACAACTTTCACATGCCCATATGGTACTTTTGCATTTAAGAGAATGCCTTTTGGGTTGTGTAACGCTCTAGCTATGTTTCAAAGATGCATGTTGTCTATTTTTTCGTACATGGTTGAAAGAACTATTGAAGTGTTCATGGTTGATTTTAGTGTTATTGGCTAGTCTTTTGAAAAATAATTGTTACATTTATGTGATGTGTTGTGGATGTGTTGAGATCCATTTGGTGGTTAACTGGGAGAAATGTCATTTTATGGTCAAAGAAGGCATAGTGCTTGATCACAAAATTTTTAGTAAGGGAATGGAGGTGGATAAAGAAAAAATTGAGGTTACTGAGAAACTACCATCATCAATTTCGGTGAAAGGTATCAGGAGATTTCTAGGCCATGCAGGATTCTACTGTCGCTTCATAAAGGACTTCTGCAAGACCACACAACCCATATGAAAGTAGTTAGAGAAAGATGCCAATTTTGTATTTGAAGATGCATACAAGCAAGCCTTCGACGAATTGAAAAGAATATTGACTTCGGCACCCATTATTGTGGCTCCAGATTGGTCACAACCATTTGATCTAATGTGTGATGCAAGTGGGGTTGAGCTAGGAGTGGTGTTAGGGCAGTAAAAGGAGAGAATTCTGCATCCGATCTATTATGGTAGCAAAGCACTAATGTGGCCCAGAGAAATTATACAATCACCAAACAAGAATTGCTTGCCTTAGTGTTTGCCTTTGAAAAATTTTGTTCCTACTTATTGGGAGCTAAGATGATCGTGCACACAGACCATATAGAGCGCATGTATCTGATGGATAAAAAGGATACAAAACCAACACAGATCAGATAGGCACTCCTTTTGCAAGAATTCAATTTTGATGTTATCGACAAAAAGCAGTCAGAAAATCAGGTAGCCGATCACCTTTCTAGATTGGAAGATGAAGCTATGGTGAAGTTTAATGATGGACTTGACATCAATGATTCATTCTCCGATGAAAGGGTTTTGGCGGCCTCACATGATCTTATACCCTGGTTTGCCGACTATGCCAACTACTTGGTGAGTGATATAGTGCATCCTGATCTAAACACCCATCAGCGTCGCAAGTTTATGCATGATGTAAAGAAGTTCTTCTAGGATAAGCAATATTTATTTCGTATTTATGCGGATGGGATCATCCGGAGGTGTGTGCCAGAAGTGGAAATGATAAGTATTCTTGAAGTATGCCACTCTTCATATGTCAGTTCTCTTAGTAATAAATATATTCTGGTTGCATTTGATTATGTCTCTAAATGTTTAGAGGTCGCAGCTCTACTGAACAATGAAGGTAAGAGTGTCATCGAGTTCGCCAAAGAAATATCTTTTCCAGGTACGGTACACCTCGAGGAATTATCAGTGATGGAGGTTCTTATTTCTGCAACTGACTATTCAAAGCTCTCCTTGAAAGATATGGTGTGAAAAATAGAGTGGCAGCCCCGTATCATCCCCAAACAAATGGGCAAGTAGAAGTATCAAATAGGGAAATAAAGCAAATTCAATCTAAAACGGTGAATGTAAATTATACTGATTGGTTAAGAAAGTTGGTTGATACTTTATGGGCATACCGCACAAATTTCAAAACCCAAATTGAATGTCTCCTTATCAATTGGTGTTTGGGAAAGCTTGCTACCTACGTGTTAAACTTGAGCACAAGGCACTATGGGCGCTAAAGAAGCTGAATCTAGATTGGAATGAAGTAGCAACATCTAGATTGATGCACGTAAATGAACTCAACAGTTTAGGCTGCAATCATATGAGAGCTCTGAATTGTACAAGAAAAGGATAAAAGTTCAACAGGACCGCAAAATTGAAAATCACCAATTTGCTCCAGGAGACATGGTGTTGTTTTATAACTCTAGGTTGAAGTGGTTTACCGGGAAACTCAGATCCAAGTGGATGGGACCTTTCAGGGTGGTAAGCATTTTTAGTTATGGATTCATCGATTTAGAACGCAGTGGTGGTAAAATTTTCAAGGTCAATGGCCAGAGGGTCAAATTGTACATGGGTGACATGGAAGAAATCAAAATAGTGGAAGACTAGGACCTTGAAGAGGAATGAGCACACTGTCGGGAAATCCAAGGTATATCCCTTGTACCTCTTCTACAGGTCTTTACTTTGATACAAAGTATTCTATTTTTGTGGGGTGTGGAAGTTATGGATTAAGGTGAAGTCTGAATAGCCTCGAGTCCCTAACTTCCCCTATTTTTGATCCCAAGGTTTTCTTGTCATGTTTCTTTTTCCTTGTGGATGTTTAATTTTCTATTGAACCAACATGTTTTAGATAGTATGGATAGTTTGTAAATACATATTAATATTATCTGTTGGCATATACCTAGTCTTTAAATGCTTTTTAAATTTTGATGAAAAATTAGGTACCCTCAAAAGTTTTGAGATTGTGGTTATTGATGCATTCATG
>JAABOM020073741.1:0-35298 GCA_011800125.2 Solanum clarkiae | reverse complement strand
CTATAGTGTTGCAAGTTGACCACACCTAGCTGAGGGGGACCCTTATTATTCAATAAAATGCAATTACAAAAGAGGTCCAACCAACCTAAGCCCAGTCGGGTTCATATTACATGATTCTATGACATAGGATTCCTAATATGACCTTTCCCTTTCCATTTGTTCTTCCTTTTCAAGACAAGTTCCTGTAGCTCATCTTTGGAAGCTTAAGTTGTTGAAAAAAATGTGTTTTTGTGTCATTGTGAGATTCGGGGGTCAGATCGAAGATTCATCGATATTATTAGCTCCAAAATATTGAAATTGAACCATGATAAAATACAGAACTTAATTAGGAGTTAAAATGACATTTTTAGCCCAAAGTTTTGATTTTAGTCGTTTTTGGAATCAAAGTTTGACTTTGGTCAACATTCAAAATTCAGAGACTCAGACCAAAATTATGATAATTCTAGTAGTTTTGGTTGCTGAAACTAACACTAGCTATGGTCTTGTAATAATTTTTGGAGTTGCCAATGGCAGTTTTGGTATTTTAAGTTTTAAACTAGTTTTATCGGGTTGTATTAGTAAATATGGCGAGGAGGTCGTGAAACTGATTTCTGATGATCCCGTGGAGTCCGAATTTCTATTTTTAGTAATACATTTTTGATTTGTGAATTCTGAATTCAAATGAGTTTTGAGGGGTCCATTCTAAGTAGGGGATTGGACTTGGGTTGCTTGTTTTAGCTGATATCTAGTGCACGTGATTTTCTTCTCTGCATTTGTAGAGGGTTTGGGTCTTCTGTTCTTCGCATTTGCGGATTGTGTCCTGTATTCATGTAATTGTGACCTATTTCATCTCTGCATTCTTGGGATTGGTTTTGCGATCGCTTAGTAGTTTTTACACCTGGACAGATTAAAATCAAAAAACAACATTTTTAATCCGTTTATGAACTTTCAAGCTTTTTGAGGCAATTCTGAAGAAAGTTTTTCAAGGATTTTTTTGCATAAGTATTTCTAACACTAAAGTAATCATTTTCAATGAGTTTTATCTATACTTTATCTTTAAGTTCATGAAATTAAACACCTAAAGTTGGAAATTTTTATACTATAATTTTTCAAACTCTAAAGGTTGATTTTTCATTCAATTCGAGCTTGATTTTCTTTGGATTTTCACCCTGAACTCCATTTTTCATGTATAACTTGATTTTAAAGTCAATTTTCAGATTCAGAAACTTTGAATTTTAGCCTTAGTTTTGATCGTTTTGCCCCTATGCCTAATTCATGCCGATATGGTATCAAAATTCATCTCTTGTTGTATAGTACATTTTTTTGATAGTTGTTGGTTGATTCGACAATCGTATGGAGGCTTGAGTTGATTAAAAGTTTTTCAGGGTGCAGTTTCAGCATTGAGGTAGGTTTGACTAATCTTTTTAGAACTGAATTCGAGTTATTGGATATGCTTATATAGTAATTATAAGATCTAAATTGATTGTTGAGTAATTGGGGTGATATGTTATGATTGTGATAGAATTGTGATTCTTGTTATGCTAAAAAATGAGTAAAAATGCGATCTTAATGGTAAGTTGCAATAGAATCTTGTGAACTGAGATATTTTGGGCTATCAGTATGCTTATGTGAGACTTGTGATATAATTTGGGTACTCATGTGAAAATTGATGGTTTGTGTTGTACCTTTTGAGGGTATTTTTGATGATCTTTAAAGCAACTGAGGAGTTGTAATGAATTTGAGGATTTGTTATGATACATTCATGGTTGTTAAGCATATTATAAAATTGGTGGGAGTCAGTTTCATAGTAATTAGTTACTGATGAAGAAGTGGTAATGTAAGACATATTGGTTGTATTGTGGTATCAAATGATGCTGCTAGCTTAGTATTTCTGAGGTTAAAGCTAATGTATACATCCTTTAATACTTGCATTGATACTATATATATTTATATTTACTGGTACTATAGTCTGGATATGCACACATCTTGTATTGCATCTATATCACTTGAGACATTGTGATACCCGAGACCTTCATGTATATGGCCTCGATGCCTTGGGTTACTCTTGGGGAATTCATGTGCATAATTGGGGATGAGGGAGGTCTGGATTTGTTGGCATACCTCACTACTAATATAATTGTGGTGATATGAGACTTGATAGTTGTTGAAATGCTATATTACTTGTTGTAAATCCCCTTGCCTATGATGACGTAGCAGGAATGAGAGATACCACTTTCTGGGATATTGTACCACCTTATATTATAAGACCCTTTGCCTACATTGAGGTAACAGGGAAGAATTATACTACTTTCTACACCCTTGACCATGTTGAGGTGGCAAGGCCAAGATTGTGAGGCTTTGGAGACTTTAAGCATGTGTTGATACTTGAGAGTCCGGTGTAATTGAGATTTTTGGTTAGTGGAAGAACTATGGGAATTTGTGACACATTGGGGATTTGTGGTACTAGTGGGGACACCTAGAATATTTTTTACAGTTCAATCCTCTCATACACCGGCTACGTAGTTATTGAGTTGGAGTTAGACTTACTCTTATACTATTCGGTGCTCAATACTCCTCCCAAGACTTAATATGCTCATAAGACATCAACTCTATAATTAACTCATTCAACTAGTCTCATTAGGCATTTGTCGACTCAATTCATCACATCAACTTTGATTAGGAACATTCTTTTAAGATTTAGCTCATTGACCCATAATGACCCTCTATCATCCATCAGTGCAACATCATAGTATTCAAAAAACAATACTAGAAGTTAAACTATTTAGGAACTCTACAGACTCTTTAAGCTCAAATTATACTCGTGCATACCCATGTAAGTGCAATGTGTAAAACAAATAAAAATTCTTTTTAGGGTTCATATAGAAAAGTAAAATCATCTATCTCAAGTATTTAAGTCATAAAAACTGTTATTCGTGCAAAATTATATAGAAATACATTAGGATTTAGGAAGTACCTTCAAGAAATATCTATGGGAGACTCAATTCATTCACAACTCCAACAATTCGTGTTATGGGGCAAACAGAAGAACAAAATCCATTTTCTATGTAGCCTTACATACCTAAAAGCTTTGAATCTTGAAACAGCTTGGGAGAATTCACAAGATTAGCTTTAAACCCTAGACTTTTTCTCCCTTGAAACCTTGCTCTAAGCTGGAGAAGGTATTTTAGTATGAAAATGTTGAATGGTTATGTTTACGGACTTATTTAGGTATAAAAACGTCAAGTTATGGCTTTGAAAGAGTGGAAAAAGACCAAAATAATCCTTCTTAAAAATGGTGTCAACGTTGTTCATGGGCCAATCTACGGCTTGTAAGAACCAATCCGTAACTTTTTGGAAAATTTCAGGATCTCTGAATCAATGCCACGTGCCCAATCTATGGCCCATAGAGGGTTTTCGTTGAAGTCAAGTCCAAATTTGTAGCAATGAAGTACGAAAGTTTGATTACGGGTCGTCAAACACAATACAGACCATAGAGCATCTCGTGACGCTTGCCGACCTATTTATCCTATTTTGTTTAGAATATGTATTGCAAATATTATAAATAGGTTTTCAGGTTATTTTTCTTAGGGATTTCAAACAGTTAGTAGAAAAATAGTGAGATAAAGTAGAGAAAAACATTGGAGAGTTTTGAGAAACATTTGTACACTTTGATTTGATCTTCTAATTACAATCTTGTGATTCTCATTGAAGCTTGAATTTATTTGTGATTAGTTCACCTGTGCAAGTGCTTTATTATTCTATTCAAATTCATAAGTCTTACATCTACACAAATCATGAGTAGTTAAATCCACAACTAGGGTTGTGGATACCATGAAGAACTAACAGGGTAAAATCAGATAATTCATAATTCTTGAAAAGTGTGCATGCATGTATTAATTAACGCTCTTCGTTTTGCATGTTTTTTATTAGTGACCAACATTAGAACCCGCCTAGTATTACTGACTAGAACAAGGTAGTAATGACTCGAAAAAAAAGATTAATTATCAGGATTCAATTGATGTGTTCTCGTCTAATCAACCGTATTGGGCCAAGGAGAGATTGTACTGGGATAACAGGTAAGGGTTAGTAATAGCACACTGCGGAGATAGGCCAAGTCACGTAGTGAAATTCGCCTCTCACCTGTACCAAAGGATTTGGTGAACTTAACTTATCATCCTGCATGGTACAACTAGAAAAGAATTAGGTTATCCATTGATACTGAGTTAGGGATTCATGGGGAACACAATACACTAGTTTCTCTCCATATTGGCTTAAACACTTGTGCTAGTTAGAATTACTTTTTACTTGTTATTATCAAACTCCCCCTCCCCCCTCTTTGGGGGAGATAAGTTGGTTAATAACCCAAATTGCATAATTAAATTCTTCTAAGTCTACAATATTCCCTTGGATTCAACCTTAACCTTGGTTAAGATCTATTTCTTGACAATGCCTGCTTTAGCCTAAAAGAAGAGGTGTAGCTTGGGCGACATCAGCTAGGCTCATGCCCTGCTGATTTAGCTTTCTTGCTCAAAGGCTTCTCCCTATCCCTCTTTCTGTCCTCTTCAAGTTGTTGCACATAAACCATAATTCTAGAGATGTCCATGCCCGAGATCAGCAATGCCGCTTTGCACTCTTTTTTCACATGCTATCCCGTGTTAGGGACCATCTCTAGAGCATACCTGGACAACTGTATGAACTTAAGGGTATCTTCTTTGACGATCATGCCCCCTTCCCCCCACTTCAAGTTAACAAACTCCTCAATCTTCACTTCCCTCAACTCTCGTAGAGCGAAGTGATCAAGAAAGGAACTATCAAAGTCATCCCAAACGACAGGCTTAACATCCTCACCTCGGCTCTCTTCCCACTAATTGTGCCAAACATTTGCCACTTCCCTGAGTTGATAGGAAGCAAATTCAACTCCCTCAATCTTCGTCACATGCATAGATTTCAACACCTTGTACATCTCATTAGTAAAATTCTAGGGGTCTTCCTCAACCTTAGACCCTGTGAAGACTGGTGGGTTCATTCGCAGAAAGTCCCTAAGCCTTGTTACAACATTTGGCTCTTGGGAACTAGAATTAGGAGCTTGTGAACTTCGAGTCCCGCTCTAGGTGGCTACCAATTGGGTGCACATAGTGATAGCCCCTCTGAAATAGCCTCTATAGTAGCGGTGACAAAACAGGTAAGTTATTGGGCTACCTATCCAGATTTATCCATTTTAAATGAGCTGGGTATCCAACTCATTTAAGAAGAATAAAAATGGATAACACTCATATTTTTTCATTTTAAAATGGGTAATTAATGGATAATATGGGTAAAAGCGACTCATTCATAATGTAAATTAACTTTTTATTTGAAGAAGTTGGGGTTGGTGAGGGTGAGTAAAATTTTTTGAATTTTCTAAAAATTAAATTAACTTTTTATTGGGAGAAAAAATTATTTTTTAACATTCGGGGGTAGTGGTGTGCATCAGTCTGTTTGGTTCAATTTTTATACATTATTGGTTCAGTCTATTTTTTTTATTTTTAAATATGCTAAGCCAATGACAAATCAATAAAATAATTTTTACTAGTTTTTGATTTATCGATTTTAAGTTCTTAACCATTCGATTTTCTATTTAACCGATAAGAATGATAACGTGAATTTGCATTTATAAAAGTAGAGGGAGTACGAAAGAGAAAAGACAAAAGACTAAATACTAAAGTGGATAACTAATCACTTAAGTACGGTAAAAATTAAAATAGGTAAAGTACTGGTAAAGTGTCCTATTACTATTAAATTACTAATATTTAATATTTACAAGGAGATAAAATAGTAAATTATTATAATTATATCGGGTAATTAGGTAATCGATAACCCCATAGTAGAAATCGACATTGAACCGATAAGCCAATACTTTTTTTTCAAAATCATTAAAACCTCGATAATCTAATAGCCCAATAATAATAAATCAATAATATTTTTATCGGTCAGTTTGATTTTGCACACCCCTATTCAGTAGGTATGGGTGGGGTTGTAAAAAATATTATATATATATAAATTATATTTTTTAAAGGAGGTTGGGGGTGGGGTAAGGAAATACTCAAGGGGTTGGGGGGGCGCTCGAGGGGTCGGCGGGCGGGAGCTAGAGGAAAATAAATATAAGACGGTTTTTTATTTTTAAGAAAATATTTTTTTTTACTTTTTTTTTTGGGATCCATGGGGATTGGGGGCAAGGATCTTGGGTGGAGGGGCGGGTTAAAAAATTATTTTTTTTTAAAAAATAAATTTTCTTTTATATTTTATTTTTCGTAGAGGGCCCTCGAGGGTGGGGGTGGAGGACTCAGGATGGAGGGGTGAGGAATGGCAAAAAGGATTTGTTTTTGAAACTTTTAACATAATTCATAATGTAATATGGGTATCTATAATTACCCGTATTATCCATTAGGTAACTTGTTTGTACCTATTTAAAATATGAGTCAAGTTGGGTATTTTATCCATTTTTACTTAACTCATATTTGATCGACTCATATCTCGACCCGCACGTTATCCACTCCTACTCTGTAGTAGGAGTAGATGAAGTAGTAGGTGCTTGGGAGCCCAAGCGACTCTAGCACATCGACCTCGACCTCTCGTCTCCACTTGAGGAGGCACGTTTAGTGGGGGATTCTCAATGTTGTGAACTGAAGCGTCTGTTTGGTTAACGGTGAGCTTAGGAGGCATGATCCTCAAACGTGTAACACAGAAATAGATAGGTACTTTAATAGACTTAAACTAGATCACACAAACTCAGAATATAAGAAAGTGTAACAATTTCTAATGTCTTATAGCCTCCTACTTCTAAAGTTGGTGCACAACACACCCATAGACAAGACTCTACTAGACACGACTTCATAGAATCCCCAGAATACTTGAACTCTATGCTTTGATACCAAGTTTATCATGCCCCAGAAGGGCACCCTTAGCGTGATCGGCACTTAGAGACTATTGTTAGCCCCCAAGTGAACCACTTGGCTTCATCACATTTATTCAATCATAACTAACACTGGAGGACATCAATGATCAAGAAATACTTAATGGAAGGCGATAATGGTGTGATAATCAAAGGCCAACGGGCAAACAATATAGCAATCAAACTGAGTAAGACCAGTATGAAAGAAACTAGCCAAAAACATAATCCAATCACAACTCAACTATCTAGTCTATGAAGCCTCTATATCATCTGACCGAATGGTGCCAATGAAGGATCTATGGATACCTCAAAATAAAATAAAAAGGCTAAACTCAAAGCTATAAGAGAAAACATGATATCCTCCAAAAGTAGGAGAGGACTTACCGATCAGTGGAAAGAAATGGGTTATTAATGGGCTGCCTATTGGTAACCGCTAGTACTTGTATTTGCATCATGAAAAGATGAAGACCCAAATGGACATTATTATGTGGAATGTATGAGTATGTAAAATGGTAGAATGAAACATGTAAAGATAGAATAACATCAACTCAAGAAGTAGGAAACTCAATCAGCAAGTCAAGAGTCTAAAGTAAGAATGTAGTTTAGACAATGACCACTCATATACCATCTAATTGAATCCATGCAAAGTAACTATCCAGTCCTATGTGGGAGTTTCTCTAACTGACAACCATCACCAATGAGCCGGTGATGATACAATGAAGCGATAACACAAGAAACTCAATTGATAGGAAAGTTATGAACTCGGCTACGTACTAGAGGTCTCTTATGATCCTAATTTACTTCTTATATATAAGAATGAGACTTGAAACATAGGTATATGTAAGAATAGAGTTATAGGTGGCAAGGTTGAGGTATTGTCCCTTGATCACATTGGGGTGACAAGGTTGAGAGACACTTGATTTATGATTTGATGACACCCCTTGTACTATATTCACATCTCTTATTGCATTATATTATTAGTTATACATATATATATATATATATATACACACACATACTTGTTCGATTTCTCTTACCTAGTCGATTTAATCTACTGGGCATATTTTGGTGTACTCACTCCGACTTTGTTTCCACCCTACAACTCGAGCACATGAACCCGCATAGGGTAGTTGATTCGTTCTAGCTAGGATATTCTACACCTACTCAGATCTTAGCGGTAAGGCTCTAACTTCGCCACATCGTGGATCTTTCAGATTTACCTTATTATCTCCTTTTGACCTTGTACCAGATATTATTGAGGCAACTTTTATTTTCATTTAGGATAGTTATATCACTTCTTTGTACTACTTTAGATGCTCCTGTACTCATGACTCTAGGTCTTGAAATTTTATCTCGAAGGTTGTGGTTGTTTTTACTTTTCTATGTTTCTTTTAGTTGCAATCGAATTTTTGGTCATGACAAGTTTGGTATCAGAGCTCTAGGTTCGCTAGGATCGTGAGTCAAGAGTAGAGTGTCTAGTACAGTCTCACAGATCAATACGTAGCCATCCATACCCAGCTTTGGGAGGCTATAGGGCACTTAATAGGAAAACTCATAGTGTTTTTATTCTATTCGTGTGTTTTTTCATATCAATTGGCTTGAAGGTGTCTAATCTACTCCTTATGCACAAATGTCAATTACAAGATCCTGATGATCTTTGGGAGAGCCTGAGTCCGCTGATGTGGCTCCCACGCATGGTCACGTTAGAGTTTGTGATAGTGTTAAGGTGAGGAGAACGCCAGAGGGGTAGCTCCGCTAAGAGGACACACTAGATCGACCTCTCTAGAGTTGGAGTATGTATAAGTGGGGCCTACAAACTATGCTTCCTTACCTTCATCCCCTGATGTTGTTCCCTCAATTTGGGAGTTACTTGAGGTTATTGGCTAGATCTAAAGGAGCAGCTCCAATCCCAGCTACTGTTGGTGTGCCAGTTTTTACAGCATTACTTGGCCCTTCTACCACTCCAGCTGATCCGGTCATGCTAAATGATGATCCTTCTTCAGTCCCAATATATCCTCCTATGACTTCTATGATTCCGCTTAAGACATCTCAGCCAATTCCAGGTTCACAGTTTCAGGGATTGGCCATTGCACCATCTATTGCACCTCCTAGATTTATAGAGCCGCCATCTACAACTAGCCTTACTATGTCCACTATTAAATAAAAGAATTTTGAGCGGTTTGTATGATTATGTCCCTCGAAGTTTGATGGTACCCCTGTTGATAGAGCGTATGTTTTCTTATCAGAGCGACAGGACCAACTATGTAATGTGGCCATCCTTACGTCACATGGAGTTGCTTATATCTCTTACTAGTTCACTGGCCTAGCTAAGGAGTGGTAGAGGTCAGTTTTGGCTCATAGACAGTGGGATCTCAATTATGATATGGAATCAGTTTATGAGTTATTCCTGAAGGGGTTTGTTTCATATAGTCTCTAAGACAACCGCTAAAATGAGTTTGACAAACTTCAGTAGGGCTCTATATCAATACCAGATTATGAGGCTATTTTTCGTGCATTATCTAGGCATTCCTTATCCAGTATCCTTACTGAGTTTGAGAGGATTCAGTGATTTGCCAAGGGATTCGCATGGTATCTTCAGGAGGCTACAACTTCCTTAGTTTTGGCTGAAGGTTCATTTCAAAGTGTAGTGGATCACGCTCGCTTGATAGAGCGCATTAGATCAGATAGACAAGGTGGTGAGAAGAGAGTTCATCAGCACGACTTGTTTAGTGGACCCTCGCCATGAGAGGTAGTGTTATAGAGGCAGGACCATCAGGGCCAGGTAGTTCATGCAGCCATTCCAGCATTTGAGAGTAGTGACCAGTCTAGGCCTACTCAGACAGGCTATATAGCTCTTTAGTACAACCATCTCGGTGGCAAGAGTGCAGAGCTTATTATGTTTGTGCTAAGGTTAGGAATGTGGCTAGGCATTATCTCTATCAAGTATTTTTTGCCCAGGCTTCGGGATCTCAACCAACCCATCCAGCCTCGAAACCAGTATATAGAGATGCCTCTTAGGGCATAAGGGGCGATACTAGAGGAGGTCATGATACTGCGAAAGATAGAGCCCGTGGAGGCCTCTATGCAAATATTCCAAGTATGGTCTAGTGTTATACTATTCTGTTCAGTTCTGTTTGATCCAGGACCTATTTATTTTGTTATGTTGTCTTATCTTGCTTCAGACATTGATATTATATATGGGCCCTTGTTGAGCTTATTTATGTTTTCACTCTGGTAGGTGAATCATTAGTGGTGAATCGGGTGTATCTGGATTGTGTTGTGACTTTTATGGGGAGAGATACTATTAATTGCAAACATAGTACTATAGGCATAATTGGTCATTGACGTGGTTACAATTGTATGAGATATTATGATGGATTAAGATACCAATTGTGGCACTTGATTTTACTATTCATAATTATGTGAGGATTTATTTGTATTACTCTTATCTTGATGTTATTATACTTATGCACATATCTGGGCCGGTATCATTGACTCCATCATCCTATGTTGCATTGTATCACCCCTTGACCTAGGCAGGAGGCAAGGGTGAGATTCATACTTTATAAATCTCTGGACCATGGGTAGGTGGCAAGGATGAGAGACACTTCGTATAGGGTCTGACAAAGCCCCAATACATTGCTTTTACACCCTTTTTCGGGCTATGCCATTAGTTATATTTTCTATTCTTGCTATGCCTGAGGAGGAAGCATCAATCGTGGTGTTTTGTGATACTTCTGGAGTAGAGTTAGGTGGTGTATTGAAGTAAAGGGGGAAAGTAATAGCTTATGTTTCTAGATAGCTGGCTCAGTTGCGTAGTTCTTCTTTTCAGAGTATTTTGTCCTTTGTGAGAATTAGATCTTCATTGTTTGACTAGAATTGTTCTTGTCAGTTTGAGGGTGCTTGATTCGTGATAAAGTGTTGAAGGATGAAGCCAAGATAGTTATTACTGATTTTGACGGGGCTTTGATGATAAATGGTAAAGACTGTGTGCCTAAGGTAAGAGATTGGATATGGTTGATTTTAGAGGGAGCTCATTGGATTAGATATGGTTGATTTTAGAGGGAGCTCATTGGGTTGGATACTCACTCTACCCTAGTGTGGCAAAGATGTACTATGATTTAAAATGATGTTATTCTTGGTTCGGGGTGAGAAGAACAAGCTTAGTCCCAGATTCATTAGCCCATTTGAGATTTTGAGGAGAGTTGGTAAAGTGGCGTATGAGTTAGCTTTACCACCGAGATTGTCAATTGTTCATCCTATTTTTCATGTTTTTATGCTTCGCTCTACATTCTTGATGAGTCCTATGTGATCTCTTATGATTCTATTAAGTTGAGTACAGATTTATCATTTGAGGAAGAGCCTATAGCTATATTAGACAGACAGATAAAGAGATTGAGACCTAAGGATATACCTTTAATAAAGGTTTTGTGGCTATATTGTTCTATTATTGAGACTAATGTGGAGTTGGATTCAGGCCTGTGGGCCAGATATCCTAGCCTTCTTGAGGTTCTAATACCTCCCTTTCTCTTATGTTTGAGGACAAACATTGTTTTTAGTGTTGAATGATGTAATGACCTAGTTGGTCATTTTCAGCTTTATCCATGAAAAGTTATGTTTTATCCTTTTGTAAGTTACTTTAGGCCTATTTTTGATCTATCTGGATGGTTGAAGCTGAAATCCTGCATTATAAAAGTTGAATATGAGTTTTAACATCTTTAGAAGCTTAAGTTATTGAAAAAAGTGAGTTTTTGTATCATTCTGAGATTCTGGTGTTGAATTGCATATCCGTTGAGTCTATTAGCTCTGGAACGTCGAAACTGAACCATGAGAAGTTACATAATTGAATTTGGAGTTAAAATCGATTTTTTTAGAGCAAAAGTTGTGATTTTAGTCATTTTCGGAACCAAAGTTTGACTTTGGTCAACATTCAAAGTTCGAAAACTCAGATCGAAATTTTGACACATCAGTAGTTTCGATGGTGAAACTAATGCTAGAAATGGTCTCATAATAATTTTTGGATTTGCTGAGGACAGTTTTGGTATTGTGAGTTTTAAACTAGTTTTATCGGGTTGTATTGATAAATGTGGTAAGGAGGCCATGAAACTTATTTATGATGATCCCGTTGAGTCTGAATCCTGTGGATACATAGTTGGTTATTGAAATCCTGATTCCGGTTGAGTTTCGGGGGTCTATTTCGAGTAGGAAATTGGACTTGGGTTGCTGGTTTTTCCTCATATCTGGTGCAGGTTAGTTTCAGAGTTTGAGTCTGCTGTGCTCCACGTTCACAGACTGTGTCCCATATTTGCGAAGTTGTGACTTGTTTGGTCTCCGAGTTCGCGGGATGGGCTCAACGATCACGAAGCAGTTTTTAACCTAGATAGATTAAAAATTGAAAAACACCATTTTAAATCTATTTTCGAACTTCCAAGCTCATTGAGGCAATTTTGAAGAAAGGTTTTCCAGGATTTTTGTTGGCTAAGTATTTCTAACACTAAACTAACCATTTTCCATGGGTTTTATCTTTAAATTCATGAAATTGAACACCCAAAAATTGGGGATTATTAGACTATGATTTTCAAATTTTAAAGGTTGATTTCTCATTCAATTTGAGCTTGAGTTTAGTGAAATTTTCACCCATGAACTCCAACTTTCCTGTAGAACTTGATTTGAAAGTCAATTTTCTGATTCAGGAACTTCATAATTCATCCCTAATTTCAACTATTTTGCCCCTAACCCTAATTCATGCCAATATGAGTATCAAAATTCATCTCTTGATGTATAATACCTAGTTTTGAAGTAGTTGGTTGATTTGGCAATCGTTTGGAGGCTAGAGTTGATTGAAAGCTTTTCCGAGTGCGATTTCAAAATTGAAGTACGTTTGACTAACCTTTTTGGGATTGGATTCGAGTTATTGGACATGCTTATGTAGTAGTTGTAAGACCTACATTGATTCATGAGAAATTGGGATGATATGTTATGATTGTGATATAATTGTAATTCTAGTTATGCCAAAAATTGAGTAATAATGCAATTTTAATGGTAAGTTACGATAGAATCTTGTGAATTAACATATCTTGGGCTATCAATATGTTAATATGAGACTTGTGATATAAGTTGGGTATTCATGTAGAAATTGATGGTTTGTATTATACCTTTTGGGGGTATTTTTTATGGTCTTTAAAGCAACTGAGGAGTTGTGATGAATTTGAGGATTTGTTATGATACAATCGGGTTTGCTAAGCATATTATAATACTGGTGGGAGTCAGTTTCATACTAATTATTTACTGATGAAGAGGTGGTCATGTAAGATATATTGGTTGTATTATTGTATCAATGAAGCTCCTAGCTTAGTGTTTCTGAGGTTAAACCTATTGTATATATCCTTTATCACTTGAATTGATGCTATGTATGTTTCTATGCATCGGTATTGGAGTCTGGGCATGCACATATCTTATATTGCATTTATACCACTTGACACATTGTGATACCTGATACCTTCATGTATATGGCATGTGACACCTTGAGTTACTTTTGGGGAATTCATGTGGATAATTGGGGATAGGGCAGGTCCGACTTTGTTGGCACGCCTGACTATTAATATAATTGCAGTGGTCGGAGACTTGGTAGTTGTCGAAATACTATATTACTTGTTGTAAATCCCCTTGCCTACGGTAAGATAGCAAGAGTGAGAGGTACCACTTTCTAGGATATTTACCACTTTATACTATAAGACTCCTGCCTACGCTGAGGTAGCAGGGGAAGGATTGTACTACTTTCTATACCCTTGACCATGCTGAGGTGGCAAGGCCGAGATTGTGAGACATTTGAGACTTGAAGCATGTGTTGAGACTTGAGAGACCGATGTGATAGAGACTTTCAGTTAGCAGAAGAACTATGGAAATTTGAGACCTATTGGGGATTTGCTGTACCAATGGGGGCACCTAGCATATTTTCTTTTCCCCCTCTTGAATCTATAAGAAATTGTTCTTTGATGATGTAACACTCTAGAAATTATTAAAATACCCCTAGATAAAAGATTTCTCGAATAGCACATCTTCTTAAACTCCTTCGGCAAATTTGAGGTTGGAAATTTGTGTCTTAGAGCTTGCTGGAGCCAAGTAGTGGGGAACGACTAATGACACAAGCAGTATGGCCTTCTATGTGGTGTGGTACCCCCTCCCCTCGTGGAACTTCTGGATTGAAAATTCTTCTAAGTGTCAAAACATCGTCTCTAAACATTTCCATGAAAATTTCCTAAGTGTGGCTAGACGGGAGCACCATACGAACCGTGTGGCTTCACACGGCCCGTGAAGTCGTCCATATGGTGAGCCTTCTGCGAAAAATTCTAAGTGTTAGGCTATGGCTCCAATTTTCAGAAATTCGTCTAAGTATTGGTCCATGGGCACTCCACACGAACCGTGGAATGCCACACAAGCTGTATAGCCTCAAGTATAGTGGCTACGGGAAATGTTTTCCTCCATTTCATTAATGGCGTTATCGTAAATTCAGTTGATTCTATTGGTATTTTGGGATTCCTAACCAATGACCATCTAGAGTCCTAAACCTTATTTCAAATATTCAAAACTCACTCCTCACATTTAAAACTTTCTTAAGACTACTCTCACAGGAATTCTTGTGAATTTTCAACTTAGGAGCAAAGGAACTCAACTCTTCCTCAAATTCTTTGGTTTTTCTTCATCTTGGTGAAGCTATGTGAGTTTTGATCCTTGGTTACTTCCAATCAAGGAGACCCAAATTATTTTCAAGAAATCTACATGAATTTTGGTTACTTTAATTTGGGGTTTTAAATAGTATGATTTCTTAAATTCCAATAATGAAATGAGTTATGTATATCTATTGATTTTAAGATGATTTAGCTTTGAAATATTGGATTTCATCATTTTTATAAATCTATGATTGTGCATAGTCCCTTTAAATCTTTGATCTAAGCATGGGTGATTTATATTATAGTTTAAATGTGGATTTGAATATAGTTTTACTTTAAATCCATATTATATTATTGAGTTTAGATCGAATCCCAATTACCCATGTCATTCTCACATTTTTCATAGCATATGCATTTCATGAGCATGGATTTATGAGATTATGAAGTGGGTTAAGCCCAATTATGTTTTATGATATAATTTTGATAAGATATTAGTTATGACAAGAATGTAATCGCATACATGTCTATGAGTATGGCTCTTTGAGCATTTTGGGTGCTTGCACCATTTTGCATGTGAATGGGCTATTCCTATACATTAGTATTATGACTATGAAAATATGATGTTGGCATTTGAGCCTAAGTATGAACAATTATGAATGATGTTTGACTTTTTAAGCCCAATTGTGCATTGAAATGTTTTGGCAAGACTTGTATCTCCTTGAAAACATGTATAACTATGTATATTATATGTATTCTTGTAGGATGACAACTTATTACCGATAGAATGAGGGTTCCGCTCTCTTTCCTTGAACTATGTGTCTGGCATAGGTTTTCTTTCCGAAATGGATATTGTTCCCGTATGGAAAGATGCCTCCAAAATGGGTGTTGTTCCCGTAAAGAGAAGACATGATATGATATGACTTGATATGCTATATGTGAAAATCCTATCCAAAATGGGTATTGTTCCCGTAAGGAAGGTTACTTCATACGAAATGGGTGTTGTTCCTGTAAGGTGAAGTATGGTTTACCTTTTGCAAGTAGAGCACTTCTTTAACAATGAGAGGATTGCATCGACATTCCAAGTAATAGCTCTCTTGGTCTTATTTATGTCGGTTAAGGTTACATCTCCAATATATATGAGCATTGCATTTCATGCGTCATTGGTTTCATAGCATATTGTATACCACACTCTTGATATATGGTCCTTTCTATATTATGTGCCCTTGTCATCTAACATTGAATGCAGGTTTTGTAAGTTGCATGCATTGCATCCTGCATACTTAGTACATTCAAATGTACTAACACATACTTTTGCCTGCATGATTTCGCCATGTAGGGACCGAGGAGCCCATTCATCCACCGTACGACGTCTAGTTTAGGTTTTAAGTTATACCTGTTTTGGTGAGTGCTATCTTTTGAGGACAAGCCACCACCTCTTCTACCTATGTTGTTCTTTTCTACGTTATTTACTTTGAGGGTGACCCCAGGGTATGTCTTCGCCCCTGACCTATCTTATGTAGAGACATTGTTGGATATCTTGTGTACTCTTTTCGTTCTATGCTAAGTGTTGATGGGATTCTTGATCATGGTTACTTATGGAATATGTTGTTGTAAGATGATCTTATGTTATGTTGTGGAAGATCCTAAGTCTCGAATTTCCCTTATAGCGTGAGTTATACTTACCCGTACCTTAGTCATTATGTGCTATATGCTATGTGAGTTCATGCTAATCTCGCTCCCTAGGATTCCCCCATAGCGTGAGTCCTACTTTCCCATCCCTTAGAATTATAAGTTACTTTTGAACTCGCTTCCAAACCAATGATGTGGATTTTGGTACTTTGAGGCTTGTTTGGGGATTCTCGGGTTCCTATTGGCCGTGTCACTTTTAGACACTAGGTCCGGGTCATGACAGAGATGGTATCAGAGCCCTAAGTTTGTCAATAATCCTCAGAGTCTAATATGCCGCATCAAGTAGAGTCCTATTAATAGGTGTGAAGTGCACCATGCCTATGAGTGGGAGGCTATGACAACGTTCTATGAATTGTCTTACTTCTTTATGTCTTCTGTCGTGCTATGAATAATATGTTTAGTTTCTTGATCTTGATGGTATCGTTGCTCCATTTCAGAAGATGCCTCGTGGTAGACCTGCCAGACCAGCCCCTGCTAATGAGGGTAAAGTACCTTAAGGGCCCATGGATGAGCCTATCTCTAATGGTGAATTTTGGACGGCTTTTGCCATGCTAGCCCAGGTGGTGACTACTCAAACTAGACAGGCCAATCTTTCTCAAGATCCCACTTCGGCTTCTAGAGTGACGGATTTCACTCGGATGAATCCTCCAGAGTTCTTTGGGTCTAAGGCTGACGAGGATGCTTAGGAGTTCATTGATAGCTCACCATTGTATTGAATGACATAGGTGTCACTTCTGAGGAGAGGGTTGAACTGGCTGCCTAGCAGTTGAAGGATATAACACAGGTGTGGTATACTCAGTTGTCTATGGAGAGGATTTGTGGTGATACTGTTAATTGGGAGGAGTTCAGGCTTGCCTTTCTGGATAGTTTCTTCCCACTTGAGCTTAGGGAAGCCAAGATGAATGAATTTATTAACCTCAAGCAAGGGAATATAAGTGTGAGGGATTATGCGCTCAAGTTCACCAAGCTCTCCAAGTATACTCCGACACTTGTGGATGACTCTCGTGCTAGAATGCACAAATTCATTTCTGGTATCTCTGACTTACTTGTGCAAGAGTGTTACACTGCCATACTCATCCTGGATATGGATATATCTAAACTAATGATGTATGTCGAATAGATTGAAGGGGAGAAACTCAAGGAGAGGAGGCTACATGATCCTAAGAGGGCCCTCTTTAATGTTGGGTTGTCCTGCTCTCGGGGTGGTAGTTTTGGTCGCTTCAAACAGGGCCAAGGTTCTGGTGCCATGGTTGCTAATTCTAGGGAGCCTCCCTCTAGGGCACCAGTTGGTGGTGTACAGGGATATCCTTTGTGTGGAAAGTGCGGGAAGCCCCACACAAGCGCTTGTTGGAGACACTTGGCTGCTTACTTTGGGTATGGTGATAACGATCGCAAGGTTGTATATTGTCCCAAGAACCCTTAGAGGGGTCAAGGTTAGGTGGCTCAAGGTGGGTAAGGCTAGCAAAGAGCTCCACAAGGTGTTGCTCCAAGGAACAACAACCTTTATACTCTTTATGCACGTCAGGAGGTTGAGGAGGCTTGAGATGTTGTGACTGGTATGTTAAAAGTCTTTGATTTTGATGCTTATACTTTGTTTGATCTGGGTGCAAACTTGTCTTTTATGACTCTTCTGTTGGACGTTAAGTTTAGTTTGAGTCCAAAAATTTTGAGGGATCCTTACTCAGTTTATACTCCCATGGGTGAATCTGTTGTTGCACATAAAGTCTATCATGGTTGTCCTGTTTCTGTGTTGCATAAGGTTTTTCTGTGTGATCTTGTGGAACTTGAAATGTATGATTTTAATGTAATTCTTGGGATGGATTGATTGCATGCATCATATGCCTCTATATATTGTGAAACCCGGAAGGTCAAGTTCCAACCTCCCGGTAAGCCTGTTCTTGAATGGAAGGGTAGTGACTATGCTATTAAAAGTCAGTTTATTTCCTACCTCAAGGCTCGGAAGATGATCACCAAGGGGTGTATGGATCACATTGTGAGGGTTAAGGATGTGTAGTTTGAATTACCTACTCTTGAGTCAGTTCCGGTGGTGAATGAGTTCCCAGACATGTTCTCTGAAGACTTGCCCGGTGTTCCTTCCGAAAGGAAAGTAGACTTTGGCATAGATCTTCTATCGAATACTCAACCTATCTCTATTCCTCCCTATCGGATGGCACTGGCTAAGTTGAAAGAGTTGAAGGATCAATTGAAAGATTTAATAGAAAAGGGTTTTATCAGGCCAAGTATATCTCCATGGGGTGCTCTAGTGTTGTTTGTAAGGAAGAAAGATGGATCTCTTCGGATGTATATCAATTATCAACAATTGAACAAAGTGACTATTAAGAATAAGTATCCGTAACTTAGGATTGATGACTCGTTTGACCAACTTCAAGAGGCTACTCACTTTTTGAAGATTGATCTTAGTTCCGGGTATCATCAGTTGAAGGTTAGAGAGTGTGATATTCCCAAGATGACCTTTAGGACAAGGTATAGGCATTTCGAGTTTGTGGTGATGTCGTTTGGCCTAACTAATGCTCCGACCATATTTATGGATATCATGAATCGGGTGTTCAAGCCATTCCTCGATAGTTTCGTGGTTGTCTTCATTGATGATATCCTCAGTTATTCCCGGAGTGAGCAGGAGCACATGGATCATTTGAGGTTAATTTTGCAAACCTTGAGAGAGAAAAAGTTGTATGCCAAATTTAGCAAATGTGAGTTTTGATTAGGTGAAGTTGCTTTTCTGGGTGATGTGGTGTCCGGTGATGGTATAAAGGTGGATCCGAAGAAGATTGAGGCGGTGAAGAATTGGCCTAGACCATTAACCCCTTTGGACATTCGAAGCTTTCTTGGGTTAGCAGGTTATTATAGAAGGTTCGTTGCGGGGTTCTCATTTATTGCATCTCCATTGACTAAATTGGCTCAAATGAAGGATAAGTTTGTGTGGTTGGATGAGTGTGAGAGGAGTTTTCAAACTTTGAAGGATCGACTTACATCATCTCTGGTTTAGACCTTACCGAATGGTTTGGATGGATTTGTGGTATATTGTGTGTAACGACCCCAAAAAGTGCTGGAAAACATGCCTCAGAATGCCCACAATTTTAATTTTTATATATCTCAAAATCTGGCTTCATATTCTTGTTCAGAGGGTCCAAATTGGGGGAAAAAGGGTCTAACCCCAATTTAAGAGCAAAGATTTAGCAATTACGAAATTTCAAGAACGCAATTTCAGAGAGGAATCCGCGTCTGTGTTAAAATGGTGTTTGTTTTTCTTTAGCTCATCCAAAATATTCTAAGTGTTGGCCCAAGTGTTCCTAAATGTGTTTTTATCTATACTTAGCCAAATTTCACCCTTATATAATCCTAAACATTTCCCAATACTCCCCAAAGATTTACACTCCAAAATTCAAGTCTCAAACACCTCATCCGGAACTAAGGATTTCCTTCATGCTTCAAGCCTCCATTTTCAATCTTCACCAAGAGCTTCTCCAAAGCTAAGGTATGTAGGTTTTAGCCATTGGGTTCTTCCACCCATGGTGCCCTAATCTCCTTTTTACTCAATTTGCATGATTTAAAGTTGATTTTACATGTGGGTCTTGTATATTAAGAAATTTATTGCATAGTAATTTGAGTTCATGAAAGTATGGTTGTTTTAGCAAGTTTTGAGTTCTAAATCTTGGATCTAATGTTGGATTTGATGAGGGGTTTTCTTGTGAATGTCTTGGGGGTGTTGTAAGGTGTTGATTGATGGTTTTAAAATAGATTTTCTTGCATGATTTCATCTCTAAATTGCGTGGCCTTTTACCCCCATTACACCCCTCCTACTATTTGATAAAATGTCCGGCTAGGGTTTCTTGTGAAATTGAAGGTCCATAGCATGAGATATGATATGATTGATGCTATGATGATGAAATGAGCTTATGTATATGATAGATTCTATATAAAGTGTTGCATTAGACCATGCCCAATCCGGGGGGTCTAAGAACCCGGATAACCGATATAGGGGTTTGTACTCATTAACCGAGGGAAGGGTTAGTACTTCTCCACCCAGTGATGAGGCAGAATTATTATTAACCGAGATAGAGATTTGTACTCATCAATCGAGTGAAGGGTTAATACTTCACCACTTAGGTGATGGGGCGGCATTATCACCAACCGAGTTGGGGTTTGTACTCATCAACCGAGTGAAAGGTTAGTACTTCACCACCTAAGTGATAGGGCGGCATCATTACTAACCTACCAAGGGGTTTGTACTTTGGACATCTAATTTGGTCTATTCCACACATATGATATCTCATATGAGTAAGAGTTTCTTAAGCATGTTTCACCTTAGCATTAGTCATACATTCCATATTGCCATATTACGTTTATTGCCTATTGTTATGCATTTTTTGAGTATGATGCCTATTTCTTATTGCATTGCATCCTACATACTTAATACATTCAAACGTACTAACGCATACTCTTGCCTATATGATATCACCATGTAGGAATTAGAGCCCAAGTTGATCATCATCCTCCTCCACATAGCTAGTTCGGTGCTACTCAAGTTAGTTAGTGAGTCCTCCATTTCGAGACCTTGGTCTATGTTTTCTCTTGCTTTGTAATAATACACTCTACTTTATGTTCTATTTTGACTATGAGGGTGAGCTCGGTTACCTTGTCTTGGCCCCTGCTCTTATTTATGTATTTAGAGGTGTTTGTTGGACAAGTTATGTATCTATGGTATGAGCTTTGACTCTTTGTCTCTTGATGATGAAGTTTTGCAAGCTATCCCTTAGCCTCTTTGCCCCTTATTCTTACTTTATGTCTTTTATATGTTTTCGTGACCAATGATGTGTAATGATAAGTTAAGAAGCTTGATTGAGTTCCTTCCGGTTCCCCATTTGCCGTGTCACGTCTAAGCCCTAGGCTTGAGTCGTGACAAACTTGGTATCAGAGCACTAGGTTGACAGATCCTCGGAGTCCAACACACCGCATGGATTAGAGTCCTATTCATGGTTGTGAAGCGCGCCATGACTATAAATAGGCTATGAGACATTTTAGGAAATGTTTCCCTTCTTCATGTTCTAAGTCGTGCTATAGAGTTGTGATAATTTTTCCCTCCTAACGATTGTTCTTTGCTATGCTATATCATGCCAAACAGTAGAGGAAATGGGCCCAAACTCCCGAGGAGCAACCTACTAATGGTGAGCTCTGGGATGCTCTTACTATGCTTGCCCAAGTGGTAGCCAAACAAGTCAATCAAGGGGCCCAAGCCCCTCATGCTACTACCCCAGGAGCTAGGGTAAGAGACTTCATGAGGATGATTCCTCCGGTTTTCCATGGGTCAAAGGTGGATGAAGATCTACAAAAGTTTATTGATGAGGTCTACAAAATCTTGAATATCATGGGTGTTTGGACGAATGAAAGGGTGGAGTTGGCGGCGTACCAACTCAAAGGGGTAGCCCAAATTTGGTATGAGCAATGGAAGGGGGTGAAATGAAATGGTTATGTGGTGCTTTGGGAAGAATTCAAATTAGCCTTCTTTAATCGGTTTTCCCTCTTGAGCTTAGGGAAGCAAAGTTGGTAGAGTTTATGAACTTAAACCAAGGTGCTATGAGTGTGAGGGAGTATACCCTCAAATTTAAGCAACTTTAAAATATGCTCCTCACTTGGTGGCCGATCCTAGATCTAGGATAAATAAATTTGTGATGGGGGTCTCCGACTTGGTGAGTAAAGAATGCCGGTCTACCTTGCTTATTGGTGACATGGACTTATCTCAGTTGATGACTTATGCCGAGCAAATGGAGGAGGAAAAGTTGAGAAAAAAGAGGGGCCATGAGGCCAAGAGGGCCCGTTTTGAGTGTAAGTTCCAAAAAAGGTGCTAGATTTCATCAAGACCAAGGGCCTTCTCATGCTACTATTAGGGGGTTTGCCAATAACTTCCCTAGGCATCAAGGTGTTGGTGGTGTGGCTCCTATTGATATGTGCCCTAGATGTGGGAAGAGTCATAATGGCCGTGTTTGAAGGATTCTAATGCATGTTTTGGTTGTGGAGAGCTTGGTCACAAGAAGATAGATTGCCCAAGAAACCTTGGAAAAATCTGGGGTGCAAATGCGGTTCCATTGGGAGAGGTGGTCCTCAAGGTGGTGCCCCAAGGCACAACCGATTTTATGCTCTACGTGGAAGGCAAGGGGTTGGTGAGGTTTTTGATGTGGTTACCGGTATGTTAAAAATCTTTGACTTTGATGTGTATGTTTTAATTGATCTGGGTGTTACTCTTTCCTTTGTTACCCTTTTGTTGCTAAAAAGTTCCATGTTGTCCCTGAGTTGTTGCATGAGTCATATGAAGTGTCTACTCCTATTGGTGCCTATAATATTTCTAGTGAAGTTTATAGGGATTGTCCTATTTACATTTTGCATAAGTTGTTGCCTTGTGATCTTGTTGAATTAGACATGGTAGATTTTGATGTCATTCTTGGGATGGATTTGTTGCATGCCTACTATGTTTCTATTAATTGTAGTACCCGTAGGGTCAAGTTTCAAATTCCTAATGGACCCATCCTTGAAAGGGAAAGTCAAGATGTGGTGGTCAAGAATAGATTCATTTCCTGCATTAAAGCCCATAGGTTGATTTCTAGGGGATGTTTGTATCATCTTGTGAGGGTTAAAGATGTGAAGTCCAAAGTCCCTTCCATCGAGTCGGTCCCTGTTGTAAATGAGTTTCTTGATTTCTTCCCAAATGACCTTCCCAGTGTCCCTTCAAAAAGGGAGATAGATTTTGGCATAGATCTCCTTCCCGATACTCAACCTACCTCCACTCCCCCTTGCTATATGGCCCCAGCGGAGTTGAAGGAGTTAAAAGAGCAATTGAAAGATTTGTTGGAAAAGGGATTCATTAGACCTAGTTAATCACCTTAGGGTGCATCGGTGTTGTTTGTAAAGAAGAAGGATGGGTCACTTAGAATGTGCATTGACTACTGACAAGTCAATGGGGTCACTATAAAGAATAGATATCCTCTTCCAAGAATTGACGACTTGTTTGACCAATTGCAAGGGGCTAGCTTTTTCTCTTAGATTGATCTTCGGTCAGGGTATCCTCAAGTAAGGGTGAGGGAGTGTGATGCTCCCAGGATGGCTTTCCGGAATAGATATGGGCATTATGAGTTTGTTGTGATGTCATTTGGGTTGACTAATGCACCGATCATCTTCATGGATCTAATAAATAGGGTTTTCAAACCTTACCTTCATTCCTTTGTTGTGGTCTTCATCGATGATATATTGATCTATTCACACAGCAGGGAGGAGCATATGGGTCATTTGAGGGTTGTGTGCAAAGGTTGAGGAAGGAGAAATTGTATGTCAAATATGACAAGTGTGAGTTTTGATTGAAGGAAGTTGGATTCTTGGGTCATGTGGTGTCGGGAGATGGTACCAAAGTGGATCCTAGGAAAACTAGTGTGATTAGAAATTGGCTTAGACCATTGACCCCTTCGGATATTAGTAGCTTCTTGGGCCTTGCGGGTTACTATAGAAGATTTGTGAATGGGTTCTCCTCCACTGCTTCCCTATAACCAAATTTACTCAAAAATAGGTTAAGTTTGTGTGGACCGATGAATGTGAGAGCAGCTTCCAAACATTGAAGGATAGGCTTGTGTCCGCTCTTATATTGTCACTACCGAATGGGCTTGAGGTTTTTATTGTGTATTGTGATGCATCTAGAGTTGGTTTGGGTTGTGTGCTAATGCGAAATAGTAAGGTCATAGCATGTGCTTCTAGAAAACTCAAAGTGCATGAAAGGAATTACCCCACCCATGATTTAGAGTTAGCCGTCGTAGTGTTTCCATTAAAGATTTGGCGTCAATATTTATATGGGGTGCATGTAGATGTCTTCACCGATCATAAGAGCCTTCAAAATGTCTTCATTCAAAAAGATCTCAACTTGAGATAAAGAAGGTGGCTAGAACTTCTCAAAGATTATGACATGAGTGTGCATTACCATCCGGGTAAGGCAAATGTTATGGCGGATGCTTTGAGTTGGTTGTCTATGAATAGCCTAGCTAATGTGGATGGAGGTGATAGGGAGATGGATAGGAAGGTGCATAGATTGGCTAGATTGGAGGTTAGGTTGGAAGATGTTGGTAATGGTGTTGTTGTTGATGTTGGTTCTAAATCTTCTTTGGTTGATGAGGTGATAGCAAAACAAGATCAAGGCTCCTCCTTGCTTGAATTGAAGGCCTTGGTGAAAGAGGGCAAAATAGAGGTTTTCTCCCAAGGGAGAGATGGGACCCTTAGATACCAAGGTAGGTTGTGTGTGCCTTGTGTTGATGGTTTGAGGGAGACAATTCTAGGTGAGGCCCATAATTCTTCTTACTCTATCCACCCGATTCCACCAAAATGTATAGAGACTTGAGGAATATGTATCAGTGGGTAGGCATGAAGAGGGACATTGCTAAATTTGTTTCTGATTACCATAGTTGTCAACAAGTCAAAGCCGAACACCAAAGGTCGGGTGGCTTAACCCAAACAAAGAGATTCCCACTTGAAAGTGGGAGGTGATTAATATGGATTTTGTGGTTGGGTTGCCCAATACTAGAAAAGGTTTTGATTCCATCTGGGTTTTGGTTGATAGGATGACGAAATCGGCTCACTTTCTACTGGTTAAGACTATATATGGGGCTGAAGAGTATGCAAGGTTGTACATACATGAGTTAGTAAGGTTACATGGGGTTCCTTTATCCATCATATCGGATCGTGGTGTACAATTCACTTCGCACTTTTGGAGGTCTTTTCAAAGAGGTCTTGGTACCAAAGTTCACCTTAGTACAACCTTTCACCCTCAAATGGATGGCCAAGCCGAAAGGGCAATTCAAACACTTGAGGGTATGCTTAGGGCTTGTGTCTTGGAGATTAAAGTTAGTTGGGATGATCACCTTCCATTGATTGAGTTTGCCTACAACAATAACTATCACTCTAGCATCGACATGGCTCCATTTGAGGCTCTTTATAGGAGACATTATAGATCAGCGGTGGGTTGGTTTGAGGTTTGAAAGGTGGCTTTATTGGGACCGAATCTAGTTATGGAGGCTCTTGAGAAGGTTAGAATGATTGGGGAAAGGTTAAGAACAGCTCAAAGTCGTCAAAAATCATATGCTTATGTAAGAAGGAAAGACCTAGAATTCCAAGTGAGTGATTAGGTCTATTTGAAGGTTTCTCCAATGAAAGGTGTGATCCGTTTTAGTAAAAACGGGAAGTTGAGTCCAAGGTATGTTGGTTCTTATGAGGTGATAGAGAGGGTTGGCAAGGTAGCTTATGAGTTGAAGTTTCCTAGTGAAATGAATTTGGTTCATTCGGTGTTCCATGTTCTATGTCGAGAAAATGTGTTGGTGATCCTAATACCATTGTGCCTCTTGATGTCCTGGGTGTTGTTGAGGATAACTTGACTTATGAGGAGGTTCCGGTTCAGATCTTGGATAGGCAAGTAAAGAGATTATGGAGGTAGCATCCATTAAGATCCTTTGGAGGAACCAACAAGTCGAAAGTGCTACATGAGAGGATGAAGCGGACATGTGAAAGCGGCATCCTTATTTTTTCCACTCCACTCAATCCTAGGGTACTAATACTAAGTCCCCTATGTGATTTCAAGTCTCATATTTCAGCCCCTATGTCATTCATATGCATTCATGTTTAAGTGGGTAAACTTATGATGATTTTATACTTATGTTGAGAATTTGAAAATGGTGTTTTACATGTTATGTTGCATTCTTGTTGGGACTAATTTGTCGATGATCTCTCTTGTCTTGTACATCTCTTGTACATTAGGGGACAAATGTTGCCAGGGGGGAGATATTGTAACGACCCCAAAAAGTGCCCGAAAACGTGCCACGGAATGCCTGAATTTTAATTTTTATATATCTCAAAATGCATTTGTTATTTCAAAAATTTGACTTCGCATTCTTGTTCAAGGAGTCCAAATTAGGGGGAAAAGGGTCTAACCCCGATTTAAGAGCAAAGATTTAGCAATTACGAAATTTCAAGAACGCAATTTCTAGAGAGGAATCCGCGTCGCTGTTGTGTTAAAATGGTGCCTGTTTTTCTTTAGTTCGTCCAAAATATTCTAAGTGTTGGACCCAAGTGTCCCAAACGTGTTTTGACTAAAGACACTCAGTTATAAAAACACGTTTGGGACCTAAGTTATAAAAACACGTTTGGGATACCTAAGTGATGGGACAGTATCATCAGTAACCTACCAAGGGGCTTGTACTTTGGAAATCTATTTTGTCTATTCTACACATCTGATATCTTATATGAGTAAGAGTTTCTTAAGCATGTTTCACTTTGGCATTGGTCATACATGTCGTATTCTCATATTATGTCTATTACCTATTGTTATGCATTTTGATTCTGATGCCTATTTCTTGTTGCATTGTATCCTACGTACTTAGTATATTCAAACATACTAACGCATACTCTTGCCTACATGATACCACCATGTAGGAACCGGAGCCCAAGTTGATCATCCTCCTTCTCCACGTGGCTAGTTCGGTGCTACTCAAGTTAGTTGGTGAATCCTCCATTTTGGGGACCTTGGTCTATGTTTTCTCTTGCTTTGTATTGAGACACTCTACTTTATGTTCTATTTTGACTATGAGGGTGAGCTCGGTTACCTTGTCTTGGCCGCCGCTCTTATCTTTGTATTTAGAGGTGTTTGTTGGACAAGTTATGTATCTATATATGATCTTTGACTCTTTGTCTCTTAATGGTGATGTTTTGCAAGCTATCCCTTAGCCCTTTTGCCCTTTATTCTTACTTTATGTCTTTTACATGTTTCCATGACCAATTATGTGTAACGACAAGTTAAAAGGTTTGATTGGGGTTCCTTCTGGTTCCCTATTCGTCGTGTCACATCTAGGCCCTAGGCTTGGGTCGTTGGTTTTATTGTGTATTTATGCAACACGTTAAGGTGGTAGCCTATGTATCTAGACAATTGAAGGTATATGAGCGTAATTACCCAGTTCATGACCTTGAGTTAGCGGCGATGGTATTTGCTTTGAAAATTTGGAGACACTATTTTTAGGAGGTGCATGTTGATGTTTTCACTGATCACAAGAGCTTGCAATATGTGTTCACTCAAAGGGACCTTAACTTGAGACAAAGGATTTGGTTGGAACTCCTAAAGGATTATGACATGAGTGATTTATATCACACCGGCAAGGCAAATATGGTAGCCGATGCTTTTAGTAGGGTGTCTATGGGAAGCGTAGCTCATGTGGAGGAGGAGAAGAAGAAGGAGTTGTCAAGGGATGTTCACTGTTTGGCTAGATTGGGTGTTAGGTTGTCCGATTCCAATGATGATAGTATACATGTTCAAAATAGGGTCGAATCCTCGGTGGTTGTTGATGTGAAAGTTAAGAAAGATATAGATCTATCCTTGGTTGAATTGAAGAAATGGTTTTCAAAAAGAATATTGAGGTTTTCTCCAAAGGGCGGAGATGGTATACTTCGGTACCAAGATCGGTTATATGTTCCGGACGTAGATGATCTTAGGAAGGTGATCATGGGTGAAGTTCATAATTCTTATTATTCTATTCACCCAGGATCTACTAAGATGTATTGGGACTTGAAAGAGGTGTATTGGTGGCATGGTATGAAGAATGACATAGCCAAGTTTGTATTCGAATGCCCGAATTATCAACAAGTGAAGGTGGAGCACCAAAGGCCGTGTGGGTTGTCTCAATACATTGAGATCCCTACTTGGAAGTGGGAACACATAAATATGGATTTTGTGGTTGGGTTGCCTCATACTCGGAAGCAATTTGACTCCATTTGGGTTATCGTGGATCGGATGACCAAGTCGACACATTTCCTACCAGTTAAGACTACCTTTGGTGCCAAAGACTATGCAAAGTTGTACATCTGTGAGTTGCTAAGATTGCATGGAGTACCTAGGTCTATCATATCAGATGGGGGTGCCCAATTTACTGCTCACTTTTGGAGGTCGTTTCAAAAGGGACTTGGCACTAAGGTAATTGAGCACCGCTTTTTATCCTCAAACTGATAGGTACCTGAGAGGATGATTCAATATTCAGAGGATATGTTGAGGTCTTGTGTATTGATGTTCGAGGGAAATTGGGATGACCATCTTCCACTCATTGAATTTACCTATAATAATAGCTTCCATGCTAGCATTGGCATGACACCGTTTGAGGCATTGTATGGTAGGAGGTGTAGGTCTCTGGTAGGGTGGTTTGAGTTGGGAGAAGAAGCTTTTATTGGCCCATACTTGGTAATGTAGGCCATGGAGAAAGTGAAATTAATTAGGGAGAGGTTTAAAATGGCCCAAAGTCGCCAAAAATCCTATTCGGATGTTAAAAAAAGGGACCTTGAATTCCAAGTTGGGGATTGGGTGTTTGTGAAAGTCTCATCTATGAAGGGAGTGATGCATTTTCGTAAAAAGGACAAGCTAAGTCCCCGGTATATTGGCCCTTATGAGGTTATTGAGCGGGTTGGGAATGTGGCATATAGAGCGGAGTTATCCCCGGATTTGAGTTCTATTCGTCCGATCTTCCATGTGTCTATGTTGAGAAAGATAGTTGGTGATCCTAGCACTATTATGCCTTTGGAAGGTATTGAGGTAGAGGAGAACTAGTTCTTTTAGAAATTCCTATGCTATCCAATGACCGTCTAAAGCCCCTAAACCTTATTTCAAACATTCAAAACTCACTCCTCACATTTTAAAACTTTCTTGAGACTACACTTAAAGGAACTCTTGTGAATTTTCAACTTAGGAGCAAAGGAACTCAACTCTTCTTCAAATTCTTTGGGGTTTTCTTCATCTTGGTGAAGGTATGTGGGTTTTTCAATCAAGTAGACCCAACCTATTTTTCAAGAAATCTGCATGAATTTTGCTTACTTTAATTTGGGGTTTTAAATATTATGATTCCTTAAATTTTAATAATGAATGGGTTATGTTTATCTATTGATTTTAAGATGATTTAAGTTGTGAAATATTGGATTTCATCATTTTTATGAATCTATGATTGTGCATAATCCCTTTAAGGCTTTGACCTAAGCATGAGTGATTTATATTATAGTTTAAATGTGGATTTGGTTATAGTTTTACTTTGATTCCAGGGTTCAGGGTTCAGGGTTCAGGGTTCAGGGTTTAGGGTTCAGGGTTTTCATAGCATATGCATTTCATGAGCGTGGATTTATGAAGTTATGAAGTGGGTTAAACCCAATTATGTTTTATGATATGATTTTGATAATATATTGGTTATGACAAGAATGTGCTCATATACATGTGTATGAATATGGCTCCTTGAGCATTTTGGGTGCTTGCACCATTTTATATATGAATGGGCTATTACTATGCATGAGTATTATGACTATGAGAGTATGGTTTTGGCATTTGAGCCTAAGCATGAACTATTATGAATAGTGTTTGGCTTTTAAGCCCAATTGTACATTGAAATGTTTTGGCAAGACTTGTATCCCTTTGAAAGCATGTATAACTACATATATTATAAGTATTCTTGTGGGTTGATGACTTAGTACCAATCGAATGAGGTTTCCGCTCTCTTTCCTTGAACTATGTGCCTAGCATAGGTTTCCTTTCTGAAATGGGTGTTGTTCCCATAAACAGAAGACACGACATTATATGTCTTGATATGCTATATGTGAAAATCCTATTCGAAATGGGTGTTGTTCCCGTAAGGAATATTACTTCATATGAAATAGGTGTTGTATCCATAAGGTGAAGTATGGTTTACCTTTGGCAAGTAGACCAACACTTCACCGATGAGGGAATTTCATCGGGATTCCAAGTAATAGCTCGCTTGGTCTTACTTATGTCGGTTTAGGTCACATCCCCACTATGTATGAGCATTGAATTTCATGCATCATTGGTTTGATAACATATTGTATATTACTTTCTCGATATATAGTCTTTTCTATATTATGTGCCCTTGGTAAGTTATATGCATTGCATCCCGTATACTTAGTACAAATGTACTAAAGCATATTTTACCTACATGATTTCACCATGTAGGGACCAAGGAACCCATTCATCCACCGTACGATGTCTAGCTTGGGTTTCAAGTCTTACTTGTTGTAGTGAGTGCTATCTTTCAAGGACAAGATACCACCTCTTCTACCTACGTTGTTTTTTTCTACTTTATTTACTTTGAGGATGAGCCCGGGGTATGTCTTGGCCTCTGACCTATCTTATGTAGAGGCATTGTTGGACATCTTGTGTACTCTTTTCGTTCTACGCTAAGTGTTTATGGGATTCTTGACCATGGTTAATTATGGACTATGTTGTTATAAGATGATCTTATGTTATGTTGTGGAAAGATCCTAAGTCCCGAATTTCCCCTATAGCGTGAGTCATACTTATCCACCCCTTAGTCATTGTGTGCTATGTGCTATGTGAGTTCATGCTAATCCCTTTCCCTAAGATGCCTCCATAGTGTGAGTCCTGCTTTCCCGTCCCTTAGAATTATGTGTTACTTTTGAATGCGCTTCTGAGCTAATGATGTGGATTTCGGTACTTTGAGGCTTGTTTGAGGATCTTTGGGTTCCTATTTGCCGTGTCACTTCTAGACCTTAGGTTTGGGTCATGACAAAGATGGTATCAGAGCCCTAGGTTTGTAAATGATCCTCGGAGTCCAACATGATGTGTCAAATAAAATTCTATTTATGGGCATGAAGTGCACCATGCAAATGAGTGTGAGGCTATGACGATGTTCTAGGAATTATCTCACATCTTCATGTCTTATGTCATTTTATGAATAATATGTTTATTTTCTTGATCTTGATGGTATCGTTATTCCATTTCAGATGATGCCTCCTAGTAGACCTACCAGACTAGCCCCCGTTAATGAGGTTTAAGCACCTCAAGTGCCCATGGATTAGCCTATCTCTAATGGTGAATTCCAGACGACCTTTGCCATGCTAGCCCAAGTGGTGACTACTCAAACTAGACAGGCCAATCTTCCTCGGGATCCCACTCCGGCTTTTAGAGTGAGGGATTTCACCCAGATGAGTCCTCTGGAGTTCTTTGGGTCTAAGGCTGATGAGGATGCTCAGGAGTTCACTGATGAGCTCACTAAGGTGTTGAATGTTATGGGTGTCACTTCTTAGGAAAAAATTGAGCTGGCTGCTTATTAGTTGAAGGATGTAGCCCAGGTGTGGCATACACAGTGGTCTGTAGAGAGAGTTTGTGGTGCTGCAGTTAATTGGGAGGAATTCAAGCTTGCCTTTCTGGATCATTTCTTCCCACTTGAGCTTAGGGAGTCCATGGTGACAGAATATATCGACAACAAGCAAAGGAATATGAGTATGAGAGATTATGCCTTCAAGTTTACCAAGCTCTCTAAGTATGCTCTGACACTTGTGGCTGATCCTCATCCAAGAATGCACAAGTTCATTTCTAGTATCTCTGACTCACTTTTGCAAGAGTGTCACGCCGCCATGCTCATCCAAGATATGGATATTTCTAGACTGATGGTGTATGTCGAACAAATTGAAGGAGAGAAACTTAAGGAGAGGAGAGTTCATGATGCTAAGAGAGCCCGATTCGATGTGGGGTCCTCCGGCTTTTGGGGTGGTAGTTTTGGTCGCTTCCAATGGGGCCAAGGTTCTAGTGCCAAGGTTGCTAATGCTAGGGTGTCTCCTCCTAGGACATCGGTTGGTGGTGGATAGGAATATCCTTTGTGTGGCAAGTGTGGGAAGTCCCATACAAGCACTTGTTGGAGAGACTTGGGTGCTTGCTTTGGGTGTGGTGATAAGAATCACAAGGTTGCAGATTGTCCCAAGAATCCTTAGAGGGGTCAAAGTCAGGTGGCTCAAGGTGGGAAAGGCTAGCAAAGGGCTTCACAAGGTGTTGCTCTTAGGAACAATAGGTTCTATTCTCTTCATGCACATCAGGAGGTTGAAGAGGCTTCAGATGTTGTGACTGGTACGTTAAAAGTCTTTGATTTTGATGCTTATGCTTTGCTTGATCTGGGTGCGAACTTGTCTTTTATGACTCCTCTATTGGCTATTAAGTTTGGTTTGATTTCGGAAATTTTGAGGGATCCTTACTCAGTTTATACTCCCATGGGTGAATTTATTGTTGCACATAGGGTCTATCGTGGTTGTCCTATTTCCATGTTGCATAAGGTTTTTCCGTGCAATCTTGTGGAACTTGAAATGTATGATTTTTATGTAATTCTTGGAATGGATTAGTTGCATGCATCATATGCCTCTATGGATTGTAGAACCCAGAAGGTCAAATTCTAACCTCCTGGTGAGCCAGTTCTTGAATAGAAGGGTAGTGACTCCGCTATTAAAGGTCAGGTTATTTCCTACCTCCAGGCTCGGAAGATGATCGCCAAGGGGTGTATATATCATATTGTGAGGGTTAAGGATGTGGAGCCTGAATTACCTACTCTTGAGTCAGTTCCAGTGTGAATGAGTTTCCGGACGTGTTCCTCGAAGACTTGCCCGGTGTTCCTCCCGAAAGAGAAGTAGACTTTGGCATAGATCTTGTACCAGATACTCAACTTATCTCTATCCCTCCTTATCTTATAGTAGCGGCTGAGTTGAAATAACTGAAGGATCAGTTGAAAGATTTGTTGGAGAAGGGTTTTATCAGGCCAAAGATATGTCCATGGGGTGCTCCGATGTTATTTGTAAGGAAGAAAGATGGATCTCTTCGGATTTGTATTGATTATAGGCAATTGAATAAGGTGACCATTAAGAACGATGACTTATTTGACCAACTTCAAGGGGCTACTCACTTTTCGAAGATTAATCTCCATTCCTGGTATCATCAATTGAAGGTTAGAGAGTGTGATATTCCCAAGATGACCTTTCGGATAGGGTATGGGAATTTCGAGTTTGTGGTGATGTTGTTTAGCCTAACTAACGCTCCGGATGTGTTTAGGGATCTCTTGAATTGGGTGTCCAAGCCATTCCTTGATAGTTTTGTGGTTGTCTTCATTGATGATATCCTCGTTTATTCTCGGGATGAGCAGGAGCACATGGGTCATTTGAGGTTGGTTTTGCAAACCTTAAGAGAGAAGTTGTATGCCAAATTTGGAAAATATGAGTTTTGATTAGGTGAAGTTGCTTTTCTGGGTCATGTGGTGTCTGGTGATGGTATAAAGGTGAATACGAAGAAGACCGAAGTAGTGAAGAATTGGCCTAGACCGTTGACTCCTTCAAATATTCGAGGCTTTCTTGGGTTAGCAGGTTATTATAGAAGGTTCGTTGAAGGGTTCTCATCTATTGCATCTCCATTGACTAGATTGACTTAAAAGAAGGCTAAGTGTGTGTGGTCGGATGAATATGAGAGGAGTTTCCAAACTTTGAAGGATTGACTTATAGCGGCTACGGTTTTGACCCTATCAAATGGTTTGGATGGACTTGTGGTATATTGTGATGCATCTCAGATTGGGTTATGTACTTATGCAACACGATAGGAGTGACCTTCACTTGGAAAATTTCTGATTTTTGGTGTCTGATTCCTGCTACGACACCACCCTACGAGTCATATATTGGCTCGTAAGGCCTATACTTCAGCAAAATCCATAACTTTTCTTCAAAATCATGCCAACCTAACTTTTCTGCAAGATTAACATGAAAACACATCAAAACAATAAAAAGTCGCTTTAAGAACTCACAAAATCCCTTATTTCAGGCACTAGATATGCTGTATTTTGATAGCACATCAACACCCCCAACTTAGAATTGTCGCTTGTCCTCAAGCGACGACTCAATCTACACAGACAAAGAGAAATACATAGCAACTATACTAATAGCATATATATCAACTCCTCTGATTCAGGTACCTAACTACTATTTTCAAAACAGGATTGTAAGATTATTGAGTAAACAGGAACATAATGAGATACCTGACAATTAAACTATAACAAGCTAAGAAGCATCAATCGTCCACAATCGCTTGTATAGTCATATGCTACTCATATAGTGCAAATGCCCTCTCTGGAAAGAAGTCCCTTATACTCACTAAAAAGCATTTAGATTTCAGGGACTAAGGAAGCATTCTCACTCTCACAATTGAAATTCAAGCATACTGACTAACACCATATGCTTGCCTCAGTATTCATCTTCTAGCTTGGTGATAGAATAGAGTTGGATCACTTTAGGACTTATAGGCTTGTAACATAGGTTCAGGGTGCTTTGGTAAGGTATTTTGGGCAAATAATGACTAAAGCTATCCTTGAACCATGTTTACCAAAATTTTTTGCTTTCATAATCCAACCCTTTTAAATCAATCCACCATTATTCTCCTGTTTTGAACTTTTCTCGAGTGCTTTCTTTCTCTTTTTCAGCTGTGCCTTGATTTCAAACTCATTTTTGGCTACTTTTTCTCAATTTAAGGAACTTTTCTTCTTTTTCTTCACTTTTATGCTTTTTCATTTCTTTCTTGATTTCCCAACTAATTACCTTTATATTATTACTTTGCCATAACAAGGGCTACTCTCAACTTAGGCTTTTAGCCTCAGGTGAAGTACATAATATCTATGCCTCAAACCAGGGCCACCAACTACAACCACCCTCAACTTAGGACTTTTTCCTCAGTCAAGGTTCACATGTTCAAGGATAGACCATATCCAATATCAAGGTATTTATATTAAATAAGGTTAAGTCAGCAGAGTATCAAGAAAGAATGAGTGCGTGAGAAGCTAAAAAATTTGGGACAAGGGATTCACTCACTTACTTGGTGGGTCATTTAGGCTAAAAGTGGTTTCCCTCAAAGAATAAGGGCCTAAGGTCCTTTCTATCTCAACCACATCACCCAAGCCAATCTTAGAGTAACAAGACAAGTTCGGAGTCCATACAGGATGCATGAATACAACAAAATACACTTAAAACACACATGACATTTGCATCCACAATCAAGTGTAGATTCACATGTCATGCTTCCAGCCTCAGCTTACCTTCACAATATTAGAACAAACATTGCCATATACTAAAAAATGTATGAATGCATCAATAATCACAACCTCAAAAATTTTGAGGGTACCCAATTTTTTCATC